>JAVTVJ010011431.1:0-21847 GCA_034509425.1 Eopsaltria australis | reverse complement strand
TTTGGAGGAGGGTTTTGGCCCTGCAAGGGCAGCCAGGGTCCCTGTCGGTGGCAGCTTGGGTCTGGGAGGGATCTTGATCCATGCGGAATTTCAGCAGGCAGCAGGGAGAACAGTGCCTTCGGCCGGGACACAAAAAGTGTCCCTTTTCTCTGAGAAAGAGAACTCTGCCCCCACTTTCTTGATGTCAGTTTGGAGGAGGGTTTTGGCCCTGCAAGGGCAGCCAGGGTCCTTCTCGGTGGCAAATTGGGTCTGTGAGGGATCTTGCTTCATGCGGAATTGAAGAGGTGGCTGTCGACTCCCAGACATGGGGCCTGCGATACAAAGGATTGGCACTTTCCACGTGAATAAAACTCAGTTCCCAAATCCATTGATGCCAGTTTTAAGGAGCAATTACCCCTAACAATTGCAGCCAGAGTTCTAATTGATGGCCAGCTTGCATCAGCCAGAATCTTATCCCAAATGATTCAGGTGCGTCCGGCGAGCACAGTGCCTTCGGGCCGGCGACAACCAAAAAGTGGCCCTTTCCATGAGAAAGAGAAACTCTGGCCCCCCACTTTCTGATGTCAGTTGGAGGAGGCGTTTTGGCGCTGCAGTGAAGACAGGTCCTGTCGGTGGCAGCTTGCGTCTGCAGGAATCTTTGATCCATGCGGTAATTTAGCAGTCATCCGGAGACAGTATGCCTTAGGGCCGGCACACAAAAAGTGTCCCTTTTCTCTGAGAAAGAGAACTCTGCCTCCCAGTTTCTTGATGTCAGTTTGGAGGAGGGTTTTGGCCCTGCAAGGGCAGCCAGGGTCCTTGTCGGTGGCAGCTTGGGTCTGCGAGGAATCTTGATCCATGCGGAATTTCAGCATGCGGCTGTCGACTCCCAGATATGTGGTTTCCGATACAAACAATGGCGCTTTTCCATGGGAAAGAGAACTCAGTCCCCCAGATCCATGATGCCAGTTTTAAGGAGGCATTTAGCCCTACAATTGCAGCCAGAGTTCTAGTTGATGGCAGCTTGGGTCTGGGAAGAATCTTGATCCGTGCGACATTTCAGGTGGTGTCCGGGAGCAGAGTGCCTTCGGGCCGGGACACAAAAAGTGTCCCTTTTCTCTGAGAAAGAGAACTCTGCCCCCCAGTTTCTTGATGTCAGTTTGGAGGAGGGTTTTGGCCCTGCAAGGGCAGCCAGGGTCCTTGTCGGTGGCAGCTTGGGTCTGTGATGGATCTTCCTCCATGCGGTATTTAAAGAGGCGGCAGTTGATTCCCAGACATGGGGCCTACGATACAAATGATGGCACTTATCCACGCTAAAGTAAACATAGGCCCGAAATTCATGATGTCGGTTTGGTGGAGGATTTTAGCCCTACAAATGGAACCAGAGTCCTGGTTGATGGCAGCTTGCGTCAGCGAATAATTTTGATCCACACGGAATTTCAGGTGGGGTCCGGGAGAACAGTGCCTTTGGACCGGGACACAAAAAGTGTCCCTTTTATCTGAGAAAGAGAACTCTGTCCCCCACTTTCTTGATGTCAGTTTGGAGGAGGGTTTTGGCCTTGCAAAGGTAGCCAGGATCCTAGTCGGTGGCAGCTTTGGTCTGCGAGGAATCTGGCTCCATGCGGAATTTCAGGAGGCAGCAGGGAGCACAGTGCCTTAGGGCCGGGTCACAAAACGTGTCCCTTTTCTCTGAGAAAGAGAACTCTGCCCCCCACCTTCTTGATGTCAGTTTGGAGGAGGGTTTTGGCCCTGCAAGGGCAGCCAGGGTCCTTCTCGGTGGTAGTTTGCGTCTGTGAGGGATCTTGCTCCATGTGGACTTTGAAGAGGCGGCAATCGATTCCCAGACATGGGGCCTACATTACAAATGATGGCACTTATCCACGTGAAAGAAAACATAGGCCCGAAATTCATGATGTCGGTCCTGTGGAGGGTTTCAGCCCTACAAATGCAACCAGAGTCCTGCTTGATGGCAGCTTGCGTCAGCGAATAATCTTGATCTATACGGAATTTCAGGTGGCGTCCGGGAGCACAGTGCCTTAGGGCCGGGACACAAAAAGTGTCCCTTTTCTCTGAGAAAGAGAACTCTTCCCCCCAGTTTCTTGGTGAAAGTTTGGAGGAGGTTTTGGCCCTGCAAGGGCAGCCAGGGTCCTTGTCGGTGGCAGCTTGAGTCTGTGAGTGATCTTCCTCCATGCGGAATTTGAAGGGGCGGCTGTCGACTCCAGACATGGGGCCTACGATACAAATGATGGCACTTTTCCACGTGAAAGAAAACTCAGTCTCCCAGATCCACGATGCCAGTTTCTAGGAGGCATTTAGCCCTACAATTGCAGCCAGAGTTCTAGTTATGGCAGCTTGGGTCTGGGAAGGATCTTGATCCGTGCGGCATTACAGGTGGCGTCCGGGAGCAGAGTGCCTTCGGGCCGGGACACACAAAGTGTCCCTTTTCTCTGAGAAAGAGAACTCTGCCCTACACTTTCTTGATGTCAGTTTGGAGGAGGGTTTTGGCCCTGCAAAGGCAGCCAGGGTCCTTGTCGGTGGCATCTTAGGTCTGCGAGGAGTCTTGATCCATGCGGGATTTCAGGTGGCGTCCAGGAGAAGAGTTCCTTAGGGCCGGGAGACAAAAAGTGTCCCTTTTCTCTGAGAAAGAGAACTCTGCCCCCCAGTTTCTTGATGTCAGTTTGGAGGAGGGTTTTGGCCCTGCAAGGGCAGCCAGAGTCCTTCTCAGTGGCAGCTTGGGTCTGTGAGGAATTTTAATCCATGCCGAATTTCAGGAGGACTCCGGGAGCACAGTGCCTTAGGGCCGGGACACAAAAAGTGTCCCTTTTCTCTGAGAAAGAGAACTGTGCCCCCTAGTTTCTTGATGTCAGTTTGGAGGAGGGTTTTGGCCCTGCAAGGGCAGCCAGGGTCCTTCTCGGTGGCAGCCTGGGTCTGCGAGGAATCCAGCTTTGTGCGGAATTTGAGCACGCGTCAATCGTCTCACAGACATGGGGCCTTCGATACAAACGATGGCACTCCTCGACGTGAAAGAAAACTCAGTCTCCCAGATCCATGTTGCCTGTTTTTAGGAGGCATTTAGCCCTACAATTGCAGCCAGGGTTTTAGCTGATGGCAGCTTGGGTGTGGGTAGGATCTTGATCCGTGCGGCATTTCAGGTGGCGTCCGGGAGCACAGTGCCTTAGGGCCGGGACACAAAAAGTGTCCTTTTTCTCTGAGAAAGAGAACTCTGCCCCACACTTCCTTGAATTCAATTTGAAGGAGGGTTTTTGCCCTGCGGGGGCAGCCACAGTCCTTGTTGGTGGCAGCTTGGGTCTGCGAGGAATCTTTATCCGTGCGGAATTTCAAGAGGCAGCAGGGAGCACAGTGCCTTAGGGACGAGACACAAAAAATGTAACTTTTCTCTGAGAAAGAGAACTCTGCCCCCCAGTTTCTTGATGTCAGTTTGGAGGAGGGTTTTGGCCCTGCAAGGGCAGCCAGGGTCCTTCTGGGTGGCAGCTTGGGTCTGCGAGGAATCTTGCTCCATGCAAAATTTGAATAGGCGGCAGTTGACTCCCAGACATGGGGCCTACGATACAAATGATGGCACTTTTCCACGTGAAAGAAAACTCAGTCTCCCAAATCCATGATGCCTGTTTTTAGGAGGCATTAAGACCTACAATTGCAGCCAGAGTTCTAGTTGATGGCAGCTTTGGTCTAGGAAGAGTCTTGATCCATACCGAATTTCCGGAGGCAGAAGGGAGCACAGTGCCTTAGGGCCGGGACACAAAAAGTGTCCCTTTTCTCTGAGAAAGAGAACTCTGCCCCCCACTTTCTTGATGTCAGTTTGGAGGAGGGTTTTGGCCCTGCAAGGGCAGCCATGGTCCTTCTCGGTGGTAGCTTGGGTCTGTGATTGATCTTGCTCCATGCGGAACTGTGGAGGCGGCTGTCGACTCCCAGACATGGGGCTGACGATACAAACAATGGCGCTTTTCTATGTGAAAGAAAACTCAGTTCCCCAGATCCATGATGCCAGTTTTTAGGAGGCATTTAGCCCTACAATTGCAGCCAGAGTTCTAGTTGATGGCAGCTTGGGTCTGGGAAGGATCTTGATCCATGCAGAATTTCAGGAGTCATCCGGGAGCACAGTGCCTCAGGGCCGGGATACAAAAAGTGTCGCTTCCTCTGAGAAAGAGAACTCTGCCCCACACTTTCTTGATGTCAGTTTGGAGGAGGGTTTTGGCCCTGCAAGGGCAGCCAGAGTCCTTGTCGGTGGCAGCTTGGGTCTGCTAGGAATCTTAACCATGCCGAATTTCAGCATGCGGCTGTCAACTCCCAGACATGGGGCGTACGATACAAATGATGGAACTTATCCACGTGAAAGGAAACTCAGTCTCCCAGATCCATGATGTCAGTTTTTAGGAGGCATTTAGCCCTACAATTGCAGCCACAGTTCTAGTTGATGGCAACATGGGTCTGGGAAGGATCTTGCTCCATGCGGAATTTGAAGAGGCGGCAATCGATTCTCAGACATGGGGCCTACAGTACAAATGATGGCACTTATCCACGTGAAAGAAAACTTAGGCCTGAAATTCATGATGTCGGTCTGGTGGAGGGTTTAAGCTCTACAAATGCAACCAGAGTCCTGGTTGATGGCAGCTTGCGTCAGCGAACAATCTTGGTCCATACGGAATTTCAGGTGGGGTCCGGGAGCACAGTGCCTTCGGGCCGGGACACAAAAAGTGTCCCTTTTCTCTGAGAAAGAGAACTCTGCCCCCCACTTTCTTGATGTCAGTTTGGAGGAGGGTTTTGGCCCTGCAAAGGCAGCCAGGGTCCTTGTCGGTTGCAGCTTGGGTGTGTGAGGAATCTTGATCCATACGGAATTTTAAGAGGCAGCAGGGAGCACCGTGCCTTCGGGCCGGGACACAAAAAGTGTCCCTTTTCTCTGAGAAAGAGAGCTCTGCCCCCCACTTTCTGGATGCCAGTTTCGAGGAGGGTTTTGGCCCTGCAAGGGCAGCCAGGGTCCTTCTCGGTCGCAGCTGGGGTCTGCTAGGAATCTTGATGCATACGGGATTTGAAGAGGCAGCAGGGAGCACAGTGCCTTCGCGCCGGGACACAAAAAGTGTCCCTTTTCTCTGAGAAAGAGAACTCTGCCCCCCAGTTTCTTGATGTCAGTTTGGAGGAGGGTTTTGGCCCTGCAATTGTAGCCAGGGTCCTTGTTGGTTGCAGCTTGGGTCTGCGAGTAATCTTAATGCATGCCGAATTTCAGCATGCGACAGTAAAGTCCCCGATATGTGGCCTTCGATACAAACAATGGCGCTTTTCCATGTGAAAGAAAACTCAGTCTCCCAGATCCATGACGCCAGTTTTTAGGAGGCATTTAGCCCTACAATTGCAGCCAGAGTTCTAGTTGATGGCAGCTTGGGTCTGTGATGCATCTTGATCCGGGCGGCATTTCAGGTGGTGTCCGGGAGCACAGTGCCTTAGGGCCACGACACAAAAAGTGTCCCTTTTCTCTGAGAAAGAGAACTCTGCCCCACACTTTCTTGATGTCAGTTTGGAGGAGGGTTTTGGCCCTGCAAGGGCAGCCAGTGTCCTTCTCGGTGGCATCTTGGGTCTGCGAGGAATCTTGATCCATACGGAATTTTAGGAGGCAGCAGGGAGAACAGTGCCTTCGGGCCGGGACACAAAAAGTGTCGCTATTCTCTCAGAAAGAGAACTCTGCCCCCCACTTTCTTGATGTCAGTTTTAAGGAGGGTTTTGGCCCTGCAAGGGCAGCCAGGGTCCTAGTCGGTGGCAGCTTGGGTCTGCGAGGAATCTTGATCCATACGGAATTTCAGGTGGCGTTCGGGAGCACAGTGCCTTCGGGCCGGGACACAAAATGTGTCCCTCTTCTCTCAGAGAGAGAACTCTGCCCCCCACTTTCTTAATTTCAGTTTGGAGGAGGGTTTGGCCCTGCAAGGGCAGCCAGGGTCCTTGTTGGTGGCAGTTTGTGTCTGCGAGGGATCTTGCTCCATGCGGAATTTGATGAGGCGGATGTCGACTCCCAGACATGGGGCCTACAATACAAATGATGGCACTTTTCCACGTGAAAGAAAACTCAGACTCCCAAATCCATGATGCCAGTTTTCAGGAGGTATTTAGCCATACAATTGCAGCCAGGGTCCTTGTCGCTGGCAGCTTGGGTCTGCGCGGAATCTACATTCTTGCGGAATTTCAGCAAGCCATTGTCAGCTCACAGACATGGGGCCTTCGATACAAATGATGGCACTTTGCGCGTGAAAGAAAACGAAGTCCCCCAGATCCATGATGCCATTTTTAAGGAGGCATTTAGCCCTACAATTGCAGCCAGTGTTCCAGTTGATGGCAGCCTGTTTCTGGAAAGGATCTTGATCCGTGCTGTATTTCAAGTGGCATCCGGGAGCAGAGTGCCTTAGGGCCGGGACACAAAATGTGTCCCTTTTCTCTGAGAAAGAGAACTCTGCCCCCCACTTTCTTGATGTCAGTTTGGAGGAGGGTTTTGGCCTTGCAAAGGTAGCCAGGATCCTAGTCGGTGGCAGCTTTGGTCTGCGAGGAATCTGGCTCCATGCGGAATTTCAGGAGGCAGCAGGGAGCACAGTGCCTTAGGTCCGGGTCACAAAAAGTGTCCCTTTTCTCTGAGAAAGAGAACTCTGCCCCCCAGTTTCTTGATGTCAGTTTGGAGGAGGGTTTTGGCCCTGCAAGGGCAGCCAGGGTCCTTGTCGGTGGCAGCTTGGGTCTGCGAGGAATCTTAATCCATGCCGAGTTTCAGCATGCGACAGTAAAGTCCCCGATATGTGGCTTTCGATACAAACACTGGCGCTTTTCCATGTGAAAGAAAACTCAGTCTCCCCGATCCATGATGCCAGTTTAAAGGAGGCATTTAGCCCGACAATTGCAGCCAGAGTTCTAGCAATGGCAACTTGGGTATGGGAAGGATCTTGATCCGTGCGGCATTTCAGGTGGCGTCCGGGAGCAGAGTGCCTTAGGGCCGGGACACAAAAAGTGTCCCTTTTCTCTGAGAAAGAGAACTCTGCCCCCCACTTTCTTGATGTCAGTTTGGAGGAGGGTTTTGGCCCTGCAAGGGCAGCCAGGGTCCTTGTCGGTGGTAGCTTGGGTCTGTGAGGGATCTTGCCCCATGCGGAATTGCAGAGCCGGCTGTCGACTCCCAGACATGGGGCCTACGATACAAATGATGGCACTTTTCCACGTGAAAAAAAACTCAGTCTCCCAGATCCATGATGCCAGTTTTTATGAGGCATTTAGCCCTACAATTGCAGCCAGAGTTCTAGTTGATGGCAGCTTTGGTCTGGGAAGGATCGTGATCCGTGCGGAATTTCAGGTGGCGTCCGGGAGCAGAGTGCCTTAGGGCCGGGACACAAAAAGTGTCCCTTTCCTCTGAGAAAGAGAACTCTGGCCCACACTTTCTTGATGTCAGTTTGGAGGAGGGTTTTGGCCCTGCAAAGGCAGCCAGGGTCCTTGTCGGTGGCAGCTTGGGTCTGTGAGGAGTCTTGATCCATACGGAAGTTCAGGAGGCAGAAGGGAGCACAGTGCCTTAGGGCCGGGACACAAAACGTGTCCCTTTTCTCTGAGAAAGAGAACTCTGCCCCCCACTTTCCTGATGTCAGTTTGGAGGAGGGTTTTGGCCCTGCACGTTCAGCCGGTGTCCTTCTCGGTGGTAGCTTGGGTCTGTGAGGGATCTTGCTCCATGCGGATTTTGAAGAGGCAGCTGTCGACTCCCAGACATTGGGCCTACGATACAAATGATGGCACTTATCCACGTGAAAGAAAACTCAGTCTCCGAAATCCATGATGCCAGTTTTATGGAGGCATTTAGCCCTACAATTGCAGCCAGAGTTCTAGTTGATGGCAGGTTGGGTTTGGGAAGGATCTTGATCCGTGCAGCATTTCAGATGGCGTCTGGAAGCACAGTGCCTTAGGGCCGGGACACAAAAAGTGTCCCTTTTCTCTGAGAAAGAGAACTCTGCCCCCCACTTTCTTGATGTCAGTTTGGAGGAGGGTTTTGGCCCTGCAAGCTCAGACACGGTCCTTGTCGGTGGCAGCTTGGGTCTGCGAGGAATCATGATCCATGCCGAATTTCAGCAGGCAGCAGGGAGCACAGTGCCTTAGGGCCGGGACACAAAAAGTGTCCCTTTTCTCTGAGAAAGAGAACTCTGCCCCCCAGTTTCTTGATGTCAGTTTGGAGGAGGGTTTTGGCCCTGCAAGGGGAGCCAGGGTCCTTGTCGGTGGTAGCTTGGGTCTGTGAGGGATCGTGCTCCATGCAGAATTGAAGAGGCGGCTGTCGACTCCCAGACATGGGGCCTACGATACAAATGATGGCACTTATCCACGTGAAAGAAAACTCAGTCTCCCAGATCCATGATGCCAGTTTAAAGGAGACATTTAGCCCTACAATTGCAGCCAGAGTTCTAGTTGATGGCAGCTTGGGTCTGTGAGGGATCTTGCTCCATGCGGAATTTTAAGAGGCGGCAATCGATTCCCAGACATGGGGCCTACAGTACAAATGATGGCACTTATCCACGTGAAAGAAAACATAGGCCCGAAATTCATGATGTCGGTCTGGTGGAGGGTTTCAGCCCTACAAATGGAACCAGAGTCCTGGTTGATGGCAGCTTGCGTCAGCGACTAATCTTGATCCATACGGAATTTCAGGAGGCAGTAGGGAGCACAGTGCCTTAGGCCGGGACACTAAAGTGTCCCTTTTCTCTTGAGAAGAGAACTCTGCCCCCCATTTCTTGATGTCAGTTGGAGGAGGGTTTTGGCCCTGCAAGGGCAGCCAGGGTTGTTCTCGGTGGTAGCTTGGGTCTGTGATGGATCTTGCTCCATGCCGAATTGAAGAGGCGGCTGTCGACTCCCAGACATGGGGCCTACGATACAAATGATGGCACTTATCCACGTGAAAGAAAACTCAGTCTCCCAAATCCATGATGCCAGTTTTTAGGAGGCATTTAGCCCTACAATTGCAGCCAGAGTTCTAGTGATGGCAGCTTGGGTCTGGGAAGGATCTTGATCCATGCGGAATTTCAGGTGGCGTCCGGGAGCACAGTGCCTTAGGGCCGGGACACAAAAAGTGTCCCTTTTCTCTGAGATAGAGAACTCTGCCCCACAGTTTCTTGATGTCAGTTTGGAGGAGGGTTTTGGCCCTGCAAGGGCAGCCAGGGTCCTTCTCGGTGGTAGCTTGGGTCTGTGATGGATCTTGCTCCATGCGGAACTGTGGAGGCGGCTGTCGACTCCCAGACATGGGGCTGACGATACAAGCAATGGCGCTTTTCTATGTGAAAAAAACCTCAGTTCCCCAGATCCATGATGCCAGTTTTTAGGAGGCATTTAGCCCTACAATTGCAGCCAGAGTTCTAGTTGATGGCAGCTTGGGTCTGGGAAGGATCTTGATCCATACGGAATTTCAGGAGGCATCCGGGAGCACAGTGCCTTAGGGCCGGGATACAAAAAGTGTCCCTTTTCTCTGAGAAAGAGAACTCTGCCCCCCACTTTCTTGATGTCAGTTTGGAGGAGGGTTTTGGCCCTGCAAGGGCAGCCAGAGTCCTTGTCGGTGGCAGCTTGGGTCTGCGAGGAATCTTAATCCATGCCGAATTTCAGCATGCGGCTGTCAACTCCCAGACATGGGGCGTACGATACAAATGATGGAACTTATCCACGTGAAAGGAAACTCAGTCTCCCAGATCCATGATGTCAGTTTTTAGGAGGCATTTAGCCCTACAATTGCAGCCACAGTTCTAGTTGATGGCAACATGGGTCTGGGGAGGATCTTGCTCCATGCGGAATTTTAAGAGGCGGCAATCGATTCCCAGACATGGGGCCTACAGTACAAATGATGGCACTTATCCACGTGAAAGAAAACTTAGGCCTGAAATTCATGATGTCGGTCTGGTGGAGGGTTTCAGCCCTACAAATGCAACCAGAGTCCTGGTTGATGGCAGCTTGCGTCAGCGAATAATCTTGGTCCATACGGAATTTCAGGTGGCGTCCGGGAGCACAGTGCCTTCGGGCCGGGACACAAAAAGTGTCCCTTTTCTCTGAGAAAGAGAACTCTGCCCCCCACTTTCTTGATGTCAGTTTGGAGGAGGGTTTTGGCCCTGCAAGGGTAGCCAGGGTCCTTCTCGGTGGCAGCTTGGGTCTGCGAGGAATCTTAATCCATGCGGAATTTCAGCATGCGGCTGTCAACTCCAAGATATGGGGCCTTCGATACAAACAATGGCGCTTTTCCACGTGAAAGGAAACTCAGACCCCCAGATCCATGAGGCCTGTTTTTAGGAGGCATTTAGCCCCACAATTGCAGCCAGAGTTCTAGTTGATGGCAACTTGGGTCTGGGAAGGATCTTGATCCGTGCGGCATTTCAGGTGGCGTCCGGGAGCACAGTGCCTTAGGGCCGGGACACAAAAAGTGTCCCTTTTCCCTGAGAAATAGAACTCTGCCCCCCACTTTCTTGATGTCAGTTTGGAGGAGGGTTTTGGCCCTGCAAGTTCAGCCGGTGTCCTAGTCGGTGGTAGCTTGGGTCTGTGAGGGATCTTGCTCCCTGCGGATTTTGAAGACGCGGCTGTCGACTCCCAGACATGGGGCCTACGATACAAATGATGGCACTTATCCACGTGAAAGAAAACTCAGTCTCCCAAGTCCATGATGCCAGTTTTATGGAGGCATTTAGCCGTACAATTGCAGCCAGATTTCTAGTTGATGGCAGCTTGGGTCTGGGAAGGATCTTGATCCATACAGAATTTCAGGTGGCGTCCGGGTCTTGTTGGGTTGCGTGCTTAGTAGATGAACCCAGTTTTAAAAAGAGCCTGATTTTTTTTTTTTTCAGGCTAATCATCCAAATAGAGATCACATTTATTGAGAATAACCGTAACAGTTTAGAATATTGTAAATGGAGTTTTCTCTGCTGTTAGGTTGGAATAGAAACACAAGCCATCTGCTTTTCAGCTCGTCAGTGGTTATCCATCATCCCACTGGCAATTTTGTTCACTGTGCTCCCAGCTGATGTGTTTCCTCTGACTAAATTCCCTGGAAAAGCACAGAAATGGTGTGCTTCCTTCTCTCAGAAATGGCAATGAGAAGCACAGTGTAATAGAGCAATATATATGAATTTCAGGCAATTAAGATGGGAAAAATCCCTCAAAATATATCAGGTTAAAATGGCATAGACATGAACCCAACTTGTGTGGCTGGCAGTGACCAGGTAAAGCAGCAGGCAGTGATTTTTTAAGTGTTTTGATACTTGTATTTTTACACCTTAGGGATATTTTAACACAGCAATAACTTAAGGCTAATGTATTTTAATGTACTCTAGCATTTTAATGAGTGCCTTGTAGCAATAGTTAAAAGTCACAAAATGGTTTCTATTAAACTTTTCTGTTTTCAAACACTCCAAACTTTCTCTGTCAGCATAGATGGTCTGGATTTGATCTATGCCCAAAGCAGGTTTCCTGGGGTTTGCTACTTACTTTTATGCATTATTTAAAAAAAGAAAAAGGCTTGGCTTCTTTTGAGTCGTGGCCATCATAAAAACTGCCCTTTGTATTACACTTTATAAGGTAAAATTGCAAATTTCCTCTTCTTGGCTTTCAGAGAGAGAACCAGGTAACTCTGACCCTCAGACCTGACACAGAGCCACATTCTGTGTGCATTTCCATGTGTTTAAGCCTCACCTTAAGTAAGGACCCTGCCAATAGGATGAGGATTTGAAGGTCTTGCTGCAGTTAACATTTTCTATTTTACTACCTAGGGAGAATAGTTGTCTTGCATATTCTATCTTTTGAGAGACAATCTGATGTTTTTGAACAAAGAAAGGTGATTGTTTCTCTTTTTTAAAACCAGATGAGCTGGGATGCCTTTTGAATAGCTTCAGTGGCAGGCTGAAATTAATTGTAGATGGTTCATGCTTTTCTTTGCAATGGCTGAAGAGCTGATTTCTCAAAAGGTCAATTGCATGAGAATAAAAATAAATAAAAAAATCTTAAATAGCATCTTTGAACTAGACAGATGGTAAAATTAAAGTTCTAAATGGTTGATATGAGGTTTGAAGTGTCCCTTGAATAGAAGACTAGGAACAGTCACCTGCTTTATGGAAGAATCTTTTCTTGTGGTTGGCTTTTCTGCCTTCTTTGCTGAAATTTCCATGCAGCTATTTTATTGTCTAATTACTGCCAAAAAAAGTAAAAAGTTATTTATTTTGTCCAACAGCCATTTCTGAAAGTTCTGTGCCCCTCTTGACCCCAGAAGACCCTCTTTCCTTCATTTCATTTGCCTCTATTATAAGCAGACTGTGTGTCAATTCTTTGTTTCCTTTACCCTTGGATCTTCATAATGGTTCGTGCCTGAAAGTTCAGATCTAACTATTGAAATCACTTGGGAATCTCCAACATACATGGAGGAGATCAAAACTGCAGTGCTCAGAGAAAATAACACTTGGGATGGAGGTGTCTCATCTGCCCTCACAACATCCCCAGCATCTGTGTAAGGTATAAACATAACCTGCCTCAATCTACCTCTGTTTTGAGTCAGTATTTTAGCACTAGGTCTGCCAAGCAACCTTTTTCTCCCCCTGCAGAATCCCCCACAGAGGTTCCCACTGCCACCCCTCCTGGCCCCTCACCTGCCAGCAGCACCTGGAACTTGTTGGCCAAGAGCATCGCAGGGTCAGCTGTCATCTTCTCCCACTCTCTGTCTGGCATGTTGAAGGTCAGGTGCACCACAGGCTCATTGACCTCCTGCAGTTCTCTGGAGCTGAGGGTGTAATCCACCTGCCAGCACACTGAGCCCAACTGGCTCACTAGGGTGGGCAGTGGGATGGTGTCAGCACTTGGCTCACTCCAGCAGGATGGCTGACACTGACCCCCACACCCCTACTGAGACCCAACACCCCGCTCACATCGCAGGCTGCAGGCCCTGAGCCTGTCCTAGAGGCTCCTGGAGCCTGTTCTGGAGAGGGCTCTGCTTTTCCGCACGGCAACTTGTTGGCGCGCTCTGCTCATGAGGGGAGACAAGAGAAGAACCTCTCTGCTCACACCAGACGTGCAGCTGCCAAACCCCACCACAGCACCTGAGGAGCCCCCAGGGATTGATGGCACAGAAGGCAGGTGATGGAGGACAGCACAGCAGCCAGCCTGCCCTCCATCTGGGGGTGAAAAAGGCAGGGCTGGGAACTGTCAGGAACATCCCACCACATCTGGCTCATGATGCCACCCCGAGGGTCTCCCCTACCTTTGGGCAGTCCCAGCTGCTGCAGTTCACTTGACAGAGACTCGTTGTCTACACTGTGCTTGGCTGCACTGGAGAGGATGAAGCCGAGGGCAGCGATGGTCACCCTCACATCCCCCAATTCTGCAGACGGGAGGGAGGGTGAGCTCTGTCACCTTGGGAAGGCATCCCCGGACAGACAGCTGCCCATGCCTGCAGCATGGCTCCATTGGGGGAGTGTGGTAAGGACAGCAGTGCTCACCTAACTTTGCATTTGAGGTCAGCTTCAGGATCTTGTCATACTGTGGGAAAGCAAAGCATCGTGGTAAACACCAGCTAACACACTACCAGTGTTAACACTAACAACTCCTACCTAAATATTAATGCTAGTAACATTTACTATGCATATTGTTACCACTAGTAGAGGCCGGTAGCGTTCTTAACGCTGAGGCTTGCATGAAGAACACGAGATTAATTCATGTTGCTGATTATGCCATTGCAGTGTTGAAACACTTGGCCTCCAGTGCGGTAGCCCCACGCTTGTCTCCATGGCCTCCCCCAGCAGGTCCCGCAGCACCAGGGCGCAGATCAGCTTCAGCTTCACCGAGGACTGCGGGGGAAAAAGGAGGGTGAGCAGCGGCCCCGGAGCCAGGTGGGGGGCGGGCAGGGGGACGCGGGAGGCGGGGGCACTTAACTATTTTGGCCAGGGTGTTGATCTCGGCCAGCACCGATCTCCAAGGCCCCGCAGAAACGGAACCGCTGCGGGAGAAGAGGCGCTCAGAGCCCGCAGCGGGCTCTGCACCCCCTCCCCGCCCCGCCGCGGCCGCTCCCCGGTCCGCGCTGCTATCGCTGACTCCGCCTTTTCAACCCGGAACCAACGCCCGGGCGGGCTGTCGGCTACGCCCCTCCCCGCCCGCTGCCCCGAGCGCCGATGTGGCGCTTCGGTAGGGGCTCTGCGGGGGTGGGGAGGGGCTTTTAGCCGGGACCAGGGCACGAGAGAGGGTCGCAGAAGCGGACGGGGGTCTCGGGAGCGGCACCCAGGGTGACCGCAGACCCTTCAAGCACCCCTGGCTCTGCCCAACTGAGCGCCTCACGCTCCCTTGGGGCTCCCGTGGGTCGCAGCCTCCCAGCTGCCGAGCCTCGCCAAGCCCAGCCCGCCTTTCTCCGCCCTGTCCAATCACAGACGCTCTTTCAATCCGGCCGCGGCCCCGCCCAGCTCAGCCCCCTCAGGAGCGGCCCGGCCCCTCAGCCCGGCCCCGCTCCCGCCGCCGCCGCCGGCGCTTTGGGAGCCGGCGGAGCCGTTCCCCTGCTGCCGCAGCCCCGGCAGGTGCTGTTGGGGCCGGGGAAGGGCGAGCGGGAGCTTCCCGTCCAGGTGCCGGCCGGGAGTTCCCCAAGGGAAACGGAGACGCGGCGGGGAGCGGGCGGGATCGGCCCCCGCAGCGGCGGCGGCGGCGGCGGCGGGAGCGGGGCCTGAGGGAACAGCGGGGAGAGCCGAGCGCGGCGGGAACAGATGGGCTGCGATTGGCGGGGCCGGCGCTGCCGCGGGCTGTGATTGGCTGGGCTGCCCGGCCCTGGAGCATAAATACCGTGCGCTGGAGGGGCGTGGTGTCAGTGCGGCGGCGGCGGCGGCGGGAGCGGCGGCGGCGGGAGCGGCGGCGCCGGCGGCGGCAGTTGCGCGTGCGCGATCCGAGGAGCGCCGCTGCGCCAGGGCTGGACCCCCGCGCCGGCCGATCCGGGGAGCACCGGTGAGCACGGATACGACTCCCATGTCTGCCGGGGTCAGCAGCTGGGGGCCGGCGGTATGCGGTGCCGGCTGTGCCCAGTTCTTTCCGCTGCTCCCTGCGGGGCTCGAGCAGCCGGAGGCTGGTGCGGGGCCTGGAGCAGCGCAGGAGGATTGGCTGCTGCTATCAGGAGCCGGGGAGAGGTTCATCCGTGGTTTTTGAATTTAAAGTAATGTTTAAAATACCGGGAATAAAGCTGGTTTTTATATTCTTACTGTTTTATTCTGCCTTTGTTTTAAATAATCGTGATTTTGTTTATTATGTTGCTTTGTTAGTTTCCTTATTTTATTGTCTCTCTGGAGTGTTTTTTTGGGTTTTTTTGGGTTTTTTTGTTGTTGTTGTTGTTTTTTTTGTGTGTGTTTGTTTTTGGTTTTTTTGTTGGTTTTTTTTGGTTTTTTGTGTTTGTTTTTTTGTTTTTTTTTTTTTTTTATTAGATACCTGATGTTAATTCAGTAAAGGTTGTGGGTCTGGGGCTGAAACACTGGGTGTGAGACCAGTGGAGACATAAAACCCCAGGGTGTGGAATAAGGACCTTGAGACTAGAGTCAGGCCCAAACCAATGTGGAGCAATGGAAATGCCAGGGCTGGAGCTGGATAAATGCAATGGGAGAAGGGGATGAAGCTGCAGCTCAGGGCCTGCAGGAAATGCCTCGGGGGCTTACCAGCCCCTGCCCAGTGGTACGAAGTAGAGGCTGAGGGTGTGGGGGCTCAAAGGGCTTCAGGGCCTGAGGACCAGCCCAAGGGCACCTTTTGGGAGGGGGAAGCAGTGGCCCAGTGCCTGTTCCCAATCCCCAGTGCGGCCTGGGGCAGGTGAGGGGGCCTTTGAGCAAGTGCTGGGCTGTGAGACCAAGGGGGAAGGGGGAAGGAACGTGTTGGGGTTCAGGCCTCATGTGTCCCAAAGTAGGGATCCCATTGGGGTGGGTGGGACAGCTAGTAGAAACACTGAAGTGATGACAATAACTGATTTCAGGCTTTACCAACAGCCCCGGGCTGCAGTGAGAAGGAGCAGCAGCTTTTGCCTGCAGGCAGTGGAAAGCTGAGGAGCTGGAGCAGAGGCAGCAGAGATGAAGGAGACAGAAATATGGTAGGGTTTGGGGTGAAAGCCCTGTGGGGCTGGGATAGGGAATATGGAGCTGGGATGTGAACTGTGTGGCTGGATCTGAAGTCCCTGTAGGGCTAGGATAGGGACTGTAGATCTGTAATGAGAGTGAGGATTCTCAGGATGGGGCTGGAATATGAGTTTTAAGAGCTAAGCTGAAAGCAGACAGACCTAGAGCTGCAACAAAGATGCTGTGTGAGAACCAGCATTATGTGACATTGCTGGGAAGATCCAGACCTGGAAGTAGAACAGAAGAGTGGGCAGTCAAATAAAGCTTGTGGGACTGAAGCTGAAATCACTGGGGGTGACAAAGGACTAGGGCTGCAGCTGAAATCACTACTGCAAGGGGATAGTGACTACAGATTTGGGAAGCGACAACAGCATGGGGCACAAACTAACGGGCACAAAATGGAATAAATATACGTGGGATGGGATTGCAATGACGTGGGGTAAAAAGTTGACACCTTGATCCAAACACATTAACTGTTCTCTAAACCGGGAGAAGCTTAACCTGGCTGAGTTGGAGAAATGCAGAGCTAGAGCTGGCAGTCAAATAAAGCTTGTGGGTCAAGAGCTGAAATCACTGGGGCTGGCAAGGGACTCTAGGGCTGTGGCTGAAAACAATGTAGGGCTGCAACACAGACTCCGAACGGGACAGAAACTGTAGGGCTGGCACAGGGACTGTGGGATTCGTGGGCGAAAGTCACTGTAGGCCTTTGCTACTCATGTTGGGGCCGGGTAGCGTGACCGAAAATGGAACAGGACGTGAAGGGCTGGAAAGGGGACTGTGAGATTGCGCCCGAAATCCCGGCGATGCCGGGATATTGCCTGTGTCTGGGACAGCCCCGGTAGAGCTGGGGCCACAATCACCGTGGGGCTGGGATTGTGAGTGAAAATGCAAGAGCAACCGCCGAGCTGGGAAAGGGATGGTGGCATGGGAGGTTAAGTATTGGTGGGCCTGGCATCAGTAGTGACTGTGGAGATGGGGTCACGGTACGGCTGGGATCTTGACTCTGGGGTGGGCTCCGAGACTCTAGGCCCAGAGCGGCATCTTTCCAGAGCAGCAGCCAACAAGAAGATCCTGCCCTTTGAACCTGGACCAGCCACAGACGACTGAGCCAGAGCATTCTCCCCACCACATTTGCCTTGGCAGTGTCAGAACAGGCAAGATTTTTCAATCTTGCTGTCCACCATGAGTATCTTTTGCTTCGATAATCACTGGCTGCCAAATTAGTCTTGTGATCTGCCTGGATCTTAAATGAGCACACAGGCCAGACTTGGCAGCGAGGTAATGGTTAAAGGCAGACTTCTGTCTCTCAGTAGGCCTGTCCGGTTCATTTGTTCTTTGACATTCCAGGGGCTTTTCTGGGTGGTTCTGCTGTCGTTTTGGGTTTGTTTTTTTTGTTGTTGTTGTTGTTGTTTTTGTTTTGGTTTGGTTTCTTTTTCGGGTTTTTTTTGTTTGTTTGTTTGTTTGTTTTTTTATTTTGTTTGTTTGTTTGTTTTTTCCTGTCTGCAGGCTTCCCTTGGCAAACAGAGAGTCTATCAAAACAGCAGGCCTGCGGTCGACAGTCGCACGGGCCGTGGCATCTCTGGCTGGAATCGGTGTCAGTGAGTGTTCCTTTCAGGGAGAGGGAGTCCTGAATGAAGGGGAGGGGGGTGCTGCGCATCGGGTCCGGAGCTGGACGCTCTGAAGGAGGGCGGTGATTTTAATGCCCCATCGCCCTAATGCACGTGGACAGGGTCTGCCGTGGCTGCGATTAGCGTCTGCTGTCACCTGCCGTTCGGCCGGGTGTCTGCTGTAATTCCAGGTGCTTGTCGGCAGAGCTGTTAATCCTTGCACAGATACGTGTCCAAGTGGCGAGGTTTTTTTCACTGTCCACTGACAGTGAGAAAATGAAACCTCGTTCGGTGTTGTTTCCCAAGGAAACGTGATCTTTTTTCACAGATTAACTTGGTACCAGTATCCGCAGTCCACCTGTAATATTTCCTCCCGACTGCCACCTCAGGGCTGTGTGTCTGTAGCGAAGCTCTTGGTGCTTTTTCCTGTGTTCCCTTATCCAAGCGAGTTTGGCCTGGGGTTACCGGTGATTCCTGTTAGCCTGTGCTGGATTCGGTGGGGTTATGTCCATCCCTCTGTCAGCTTTCTCCTGGCTGAGGAGTCTGCCTTCCTTGGACGCAGTAACGCCTCTGTTTTTGTAGGCTGGTGCCCTTGTGCTGGATCCCACGTGTGGGCTACGAGCGATCCTGCCGGAGGCTGCCGAAGAGCGGCCCGTGAGTATCCCGGCCACAGCTGGCTGGAGCTTTGCAGGGAAACTGGGAGTTGTGTGAGGTTTTGCCTGTACCAGTTAGGCCGAGGTCCATTGCTGGAAACTCGAAACCAAACTGATCTTTCTAGGCAGCTGCTGAGAGCGTTCTAGTACAACCAAAGGAACGTGTCCTGCGGGCTGCTGCAGCTGTTGATTCACGCTGCCGGGTTTGTGTGAGGCAATCGTGGACTTGTAAGGCTTCCTGCACTTCTTGTGGGATCAGAGGAGTCGGGGTGATGGAGCAGCGTTAGAGGCAGTGGGGCTGGCTGTAGCTAGCTGGGGTCTTGCTGTTAGGACACGCCCTTGTGATATCTGTCATTTCAAGTGTCTTGAGCAGACCAGAACGTTCAAGGAGTGAAGACGACAGGCGCTTGCTCCATTCCTCCGTCCTCTGGATTGTGAATTGCTCTGTGTAACAGTAGCAGATATCCCAGAAAGGAGGTTGTCTTGCAAGAGCTGTGCCACAAGGCAATTCTGAGGAGGGTGTATAAAGTAAATAACCTCAGTGTTAACAAAATTACCTTTTTCTCTCCGAACAGGAAGCCTGTTACTGGCGTGCTGATGGAAGTGATTCGCAATTAGAAGGTGCAGATGGCAACAGTAGAAGCTGCAGGCTTCGTGGACAAGATTGAGTTGCTTAAAGCTTCTGTGAAAGGTATGTCTGTAGGCTAAGTGAAATTTTTCTGCCTTTCTGGGATTGTACAGGTAACGTGTAAGTTCCCTGGAGGTGACATCTGGTAGAGCTAACTGCCAGCAAGTAGCTGAGTGGTGACTCTGTAGTGCTAGTGCTGGTGCTAGCGAGGGGATAGTTATTTGTTCTTCCTCCCTGCTGCCTGTGCCTGGGAACTTTGGTAAGAACGAAGTCAGCGGAAGACAAGAAAAATGACAATTGTCCCTCGTGGACAGCTGTCGGAGAATGTTTTTTTTTTAGTTGTACAGATACAAAGTAAGTGAGTAATTTAGGTTTTTTTAGATGAAAGTTAAATTTTTATTTAAAATTATTCTTAAAATAACTATTAAAAAAACCCCATAAAAATTAAAAACAAGTTACAAGTGTTTAAAAATTAACTTAAGAAAAGAAATTGTTACTGTTGTTACTTTTTGGTATTCATTTAGTATTTTAATTAAAATAAAAAAAGTTTTGGTGAGAAACTTTGGTGGGGAATAACGTTTTGAACACAGACAACATTATAAAGAGTGTACACTTTTTTGACAATAAATTAACAGGCCGAAACCAAAACGGGGCCGGGGCTGAGCAGAACAAAGAAGTTGAGACAAAATGTAAACTGATTAATAAACTAAATCTAAACAAGTAGTAAACTAGATTTACCCAAATTATAAACTAAACTAAATACACACAATGAGTTACCTTTGTATTGTTTGTTAATTAATAACAAAAATTATCTTACTAAATAAAAATAAATAACTAAAATTGTAATCTGTTCTTACTGTTTTTTCCTGTTAAGTTTTATACCTACAATTAAATTTCAAAGTACAGTGGTCCCAAAGAAAATAGAACAAAAAAAAAAAAAAAAATCAAAATCTGTGTACTTACAACTTACAACACTGTTTTCAAACATATCCCAAACGATCACCCCTAATGTATTAATAACTATAAATATGTTATTAAAGTTTAACTACTATTAAATTTATTAAGTTCTGTTACAGTTAAGTATTACAACTGAATTCTACAAAAGTTAACTACAACTATACATATGTATTATAACAAAAACTAAGTTCTGTTAAGATTACGTACGTAAACTCGTGCATATGCAATCTTTTAATTATCATGTTCATGGTACCGTCGTCTTTTTAGTCAAAAGTATTTGACGACGTCTGTTATTTTACAGTCTGCACAACCTATGTTATGTTTATGTACCTGTCTCTATTACTTACTCAAATTTAAGTAACCTTCTTAGTTACTGTTTCTAACAGTTTTCTCATAAGATCTGTGTTAGAAAAATCCCTCCAGTTGGAGTCCTGGGCCTAGCCAAGCCTCGACTCTCCCTGGTCAAACATCTACCAACAAACCCAAGTGTTCCTTTATCCAAATCGTACTTAAGTCAAGTTTGACTTAATAATTAAAATTTGTATCAACTAAATCCTTTTAACGTGGACTGGGAGACCCTATCCAGAAAAACTTTCCGTGTCTTCACTGAAACAAGACAACTGTTACAAACCCTAAATGTTAGCATCATATTCCAAAATTCAATCAAGTATTACCCTAATCAACAGCCTTCAGAGACAAAGCAATTAAAACTAATTTACTAAACTATTAAGTAATAAAAAAATCACAAAATCACCTTAAAATGTTTAACACATAAATGTTAAAAGTATTCTTATGTCTAGTCATGTGTATTTCTTACTACGCTACCTATAACAAATAACTAGTAATACCGTAAACAAACTCATACTAATTAAAACAGAAAGGGGGAATTATAAAGTTACAAATATGTGTATTAAATCATAAAAAAATACAAATAGTAGTACACTTAAAATACACCTTTAAAAAACTAATTAACAAACTTAAGTTTTAAAAACTAGTTAATAAAATTTATAAAAATAAAATTAATAGTTTTAGTAGTTATTATAACCATAAGTGTATTATTACCATATATAATTAAATGTTTAATAAATACAGTAAAAAAAAATATATAAACCAAACCTAAATTACTCAAAGAAAAGTAGGGGGATATGTTGGAGAATATCCTTCTGTCCTTCTCCGGCTGCACAGACATAAAGTCAGTGAGCAATCCAGGCCCCTTAGATGAAAGCTAAACCTCTACTCAAAATTATTCTCAAAACAACTATAAAAAAAAAAAAAAACCCATAAAAACTAAAAACAAGCTACAAGTGTCCAAAAATTAACTTAACAAAAAAAAAACAAAAAACTGTTGCTGTTGTTACCTTCTGATATCAACTTAGTATTTTAATTAAAATAAAAAAAGCTCCTGTGAGAAACTTCTGTGGGGAATAACGTTTTGAACACAGACAACACTATAAAGAGTGTACACTTTCTGACAATAAAAAAGCTTAATTTATAGCTCACACTAAGTCAACATCTTGCTTCTCTCACCACCAACAGACAGCAGTTGTCTCTCCTAATGGTACGGGTGTGAATACCACAAAGAGTATATGCAGCAATCCAAATCAAAGGCAGCCTGTAACTTGAATTTACCGGGTGAGTAACGGTGAGCACTTGTTAAGTGAAGCTGAATTGTTCGTGTTTTGCAGTAGGAGTGTTTTGAACGGCGATGCTTTTCTCCTGTAAGAGGGATTCTGTGTGCTCTTCGTTCACAAGCTAGTCTGTAGAGAAGGTAATCATTTCACGACCTTATTCTGGACCTCAAAGCGTGAGGCTAAATTGTCCTTCTATGGAATTCGTGACAGGCAAGCTGGCTGGTTTTGCCTGTGCGTTAGTGATGAAGTGTGCCTATTTTTTTTTTTTTTTTTACCTCGCAGTCTTCGTTTCTTACCA
>JAVTVJ010011430.1:0-25679 GCA_034509425.1 Eopsaltria australis | reverse complement strand
ATGCAAATGAGGCGGCCTTAGATGGGAAAAATGACCAACTATGGAAAAGATGGCTGAAAATGGAGGAAAATGCGGTTTTTAGGGGGGAAACGGGGGATCTGGGGGAAGTTTGGGGGAATTTGGGGAAATCTGGGGCAGTTCTGGGTCATTTTGGGGACTTTTTGGGGAAGTTTTGGGTCATTTTGGGTCTTTTGGAGGGCTTGGGGAAACACTTGAAGCAAATGATGGAAATGCGATTAATTAACGCCGATGGACTCTGCTTTTCATGCAAATGAAGTTTATTGCAAGGGAATGAATAAGATTTAATTGAATCACGCCTGTATTTATGCCAAAAATGATGAATATTCACCGACTATACGCAAATGAGGTTGGAGTGTGGATGTTGGTGTTAGGCCACGCCCCTTTTGATTCAAACAAGGCCCCGTGATCACTGGGTGTGGCCACGCCCTTTATGCTAATCAGGGACAAATATGGTCAGCCCAAAAACCCCCAAATTCACCGCCAACTGCTCAGATTCCCTACGCGTCAGGGACGCCCAAAATCCCTCAAATTCAGCACCCAAATCCACTTCAGGTGCCCCTAAACCCCTCAGGGACAACCAAAATCCCCCAAATTCACCCCCAAATCCACTTCAGGTGCCCCTAAACCCCTCAGGGATCCCCAAAATCCACCAAATTCACCCCACAATCCCCCATATTCTACCTGGGACCCCCATCATCCCCTACATTTCCCCCCAAAGCCCTCAGATCGCCTCAAAACCCACTGCGTTAGCGCCACCTAGTGGCCGGGAGGTCTCAGTGCCTGGCAGGTTGAAGCCAGGCCGAGCAGGAGCTGTGCATGCGCCGCCTGCTGGGGGAGGAGTCGCTCGTCAGGCCACGGCCCTGGGGGCGGGGCCGCGGCTGCTATGCAAATGAGGCGGCCTTAGATGGGAAAAATGACCAAATATGGAAAAGATGGCTGAAAATGGAGGAAAATGCGGTTTTTAGGGGGGAAAAGGGGGATCTGGGGGCAGTTTGGGGGGATTTGGGAAAATTGGGGCAGTTCTGGGTCATTTTGGGGACTTTTTGGGAAGTTTTGGGTCATTTTGGGTCTTTTGGAGGGCTTGGGGAAACACTTGATGCAAATGATGGAAATGCGATTAATTAACGCTGATGGACTCTGCTTTTCATGCAAATGAAGTTTATTGCAAGGGAATGAATAAGATTTAATTGAATCACGCCTGTATTTATGCAAAAAAATGATGAATATTCTCCGACTATACGCAAATGAGGTTGGAGTGTGGATGTTGGTGTTAGGCCACGCCCCTTTTGATTCAAACAAGGCCCCGTGATCACTGGGTGTGGCCACGCCCTTTATGCTAATCAGGGACAAATATGGTCAGCCCAAAACCCCCCAACTTCACCCCAAAATCCGGCTCAGATCTCCCGAAACCCATCAGGGACGCCCAAAAATCCCCAAATTCACCCCAAAATCCTGCTCAGATACCCCTAAAGCCCTTAGGGACCCCGAAAATCCCCCAAATTCACCCCAAAATCCACTTCAGGTGCCCCTAAACCCCTCAGATTTCCCCAAAATCCACCAAATTCACCCCACAATCCCCCATATTCTACCTGGAACCTCCCTCATCCCCTACATTTCCCCCCAAAGCCTTCAGATCGCCTCAAAACCCACTGCGTTAGCGCCACCTAGTGGCCGGGAGGTCTCAGTGCCTGCCGGGCTAGAGCCAGGCCGAGCAGGAGCTGCGCATGCGCCGCCTGCTGGGGGAGGAGTCGCCCGTCAGGCCACGCCCCTGGGGGCGGGGCCGCGGACGCTATGCAAATGAGGCGGCCTTGGATGGGAAAAATGAGCAAATATGGAAAAGATGGCTGAAAATGGAGGAAAATGCGGTTTTTAGGGGGGAAAAGGGGATCTGGGGGCAGTTTGGGGCGATTTGGGGAAAATTGGGGCAGTTCTGGGTCATTTTGGGGACTTTTTGGGGAAGTTTTGGGTCATTTTGGGTCTTTTGGAGGGCTTGGGGAAACACTTGATGCAAATGATGGAAATGCGATTAATAACGCTGATGGACTCTGCTTTTCATGCAAATGAAGTTTATTGCAAGGGAATGAATAAGATTTAATTGAATCACGCCTGTATTTATGCAAATAAATGATGAATATTCACCGACTAGACGCAAATGAGGTTGGAGTCTGGATGTTGGTGTTAGGCCACGCCCCTTTTGATTCAAACAAGGCCCCGTGATCACTGGGTGTGGCCACGCCCTTTATGCTAATCAGGGACAAATATGGCCAGCCCAAAATCCCCATCAAATTCACCCCAAAATCCTGCTCAGATCCTTCTAAACCCCTCAGGGACCCTCAAAATCCCCCAAATTCACCCCAAAATCCACTTCAGATCCCCCTAAACCGCTCTGGGACCCCCAAAATCCCCCAAATTCACCACAAAATCCACTTCAGGTGCCCCTAAACCCCTCAGGGATCCCCAAAATCCACCAAATTCACCCCACAATCCCCCATATTCTACCTGAGACCCCCATCATCCCCTACATTTCCCCCCAAAGCCCTCAGATCGCCTCAAAACCCACTGCGTTAGCGCCACCTAGTGGCCGGGAGGTCTCAGTGCCTGCCGGGCTAGAGCCAGGCCGAGCAGAAGCTGCGCATGCGCCGCCTGCTGGGGGAGGAGTCGCCCGTCAGGCCACGCCCCTGGGCGGGCGCGGACGCTATCAAATGAGCCCTTAGATCGGAAAAATGACAAATATGAAAGCAGGCTGAAAATGGAGGAAAATGCGGTTTTTAGGGGGGAACGGGGGATCTGGGGGCAGTTTGGGGGGATTTGGGGAAAATTGGGGCAGTTCTGGGTCATTTTGGGGACTTTTTGGGGAAGTTTTGGGTCATTTTGGGTCTTTTGGAGGCCTTGGGGAAACACTTGATGCAAATGATGGAAATGCGATTAATTAACGCTGATGGACTCTGCTTTTCATGCAAATGAAGTTTATTGCAAGGGAATGAATAAGATTTAATTGAATCACGCCTGTATTTATGCCAAAAATGATGAATATTCACCGACTATACGCAAATGAGGTTGGAGTGTGGATGTTGGTGTTAGGCCACGCCCCTTTTGATTCAAACAAGGCCCCGTGATCACTGGGTGTGGCCACGCCTTTTATGCTAATCAGGGACAAATATGGTCAGCCCAAAACCCCCAACTTCACCCCAAAATCCTGCTCAGATCTCCCTAAACCCCTCAGGGACCCCCAAAATCCCCCAAATTCACCCCAAAATCCACTTCAGATCCCCCTAAACCGCTCAGAGACACCCAAAATCCCCCAAATTCACCCCAAAATCCACTTCAGGTGCCCCTAAACCCCTCAGGGATCCCCAAAATCCACCAAATTCACCCCACAATCCCCCATTTTCTACCTGGGGGCCCCCTCATTCATCCCCTTACCATTTCCCCGATACTAGCTCCGTGCAGAATCCATTATGTGGCGCCCACCTAGTGGCCGGGAGGTCTCCGTGCCTGCCGGGCTAGAGCCAGGCCGAGCAGGAGCTGCGCATGCGCCGCCTGCTGGGGGAGGAGTCGCCCGTAAGGCCACGGCCCTGGGGGCGGGGCCGCGGCCGCTATGCAAATGAGGCGGCCTTAGATGGGAAAAATGAGCAAATATGGAAAAGATGGCTGAAAATGGAGGAAAATGCGTTTTTAGGGGGGAAACGGGGGATCTGGGGGCAGTTTGGGGGGATTTGGGGAAAATTGGGGCAGTTCTGGGTCATTTTGGGGACTTTTTGGGGAAGTTTTGGGTCATTTTGGGTCTTTTGGAGGGCTTGGGGAAACACTTGATGCAAATGATGGAATGCGATTAATTAACGCTGTACTGACTCTGCTTTTCATGCAAATAAAGTTTATTGCAAGGAATGAATAAGATAATTGAATCACGCCTGTATTTTGCAAAAAAATTATGAATATTCACCGACTATACGCAAATGATGGTTGGCGTGTGGATTTGTGTTAGGCCACACGCCCCTTTTGATTCACAAGGCCCCGGATCACTGGGTCTGCGCACGCCGCTTTATGCTAATAAGGACAAAATTATGTTCAGCCCAAAACCCCCAAATTCACTCCAAATCCTTAGCTCAGATCCGTCTAAACCCTCAGGGGACCCCCAACAATCCCCAAAATTCACCCCAAAATCCACTTCGAGATCCCCTAAACGCTCAGGACAACCCCCAAAATCCCCCAAATTCACCCCAAATTCCACTTCAGGTGCCCCTAAACCCCTCAGGGATCCCCAAAATCCACCAAATTCACCCCACAATCCCCCATATTCTACCTGGGACCCCCATCATCCCCTACATTTCCCCCCAAAGCCCTCAGATCGCCTCCAAAACCACTGCGTTAGCGCCACCTAGTGGCCGGGAGGTCTCAGTGCCTGCCGGGCTAGAGCCAGACCGAGCAGGAGCTGCGCATGCGCCGCCTGCTGGGGGAGGAGTCGCCCGTCAGGCCACGCCCCTGGGGGCGGGGCCGCGGCCGCTATGCAAATGAGGCGGCCTTAGATGGGAAAAATGACCAAATATGGAAAAGATGGCTGAAAATGGAGGAAAATGCGGTTTTTAGGGGGGAAAAGGGGGATCTGGGGGCAGTTTGGGAGATTTGGGGAAAATTGGGGCAGTTCTGGGTCATTTTGGGGACTTTTTGGGGAAGTTTTGGGTCATTTTGGGTCCTTTGGAGGGCTTGGGGAAACACTTGATGCAAATGATGGAAATGCGATTAATTAACGCCGATGGACTCTGCTTTTCATGCACATGAAGTTTATTGCAAGGGAAATTAAAATTTTAAAAAAGAAAATATTTTTAATTGAAAAAAAATTTTTTTTCCCCCCCACCGCCTTGATGTTATTTCATGGGGGCAACAATAAAAAAAATTTGGATTTATTGGGAAAATTTAATTTTCCACCACTATACGACAAATGAGGTTGGGGTAGTGTGGCATTGTGGTTAGCCACGCCCCTTTGATTCAAACCAAGCCCCGTGACACTCGGGTTGGCCACCGCCCTTTTATGCTAATCAGGGACAAATATGCAGCCAAAACCCCCAAACTGTCACCCCAAAATCCTGCTTCAGGCATCCTTCATTAAACCCCTCAGGACCCCCAGAAATCCCCCAAATTCACCCCAAAAATCCACTTCAGATCCCCCTAAACCCCTCAGGGATCCCCAAAATCCCCCAAATTCACCCCAAAATCCACTTCAGGTGCCCCTAAACCCCTCAGGGATCCCCAAAATCCACCAAATTCACCCCACAATCCCCATATTCTACCTGGGACCCCCATCATCCCCTACATTTCCCCCCAAAGCCCTCAGATCGCCTCAAAACCCACTGCGTTAGCGCCACCTAGGGGCCGGGAGGTCTCAGTGCCTGCCGGGCTAGAGCCAGGCCGAGCAGGAGCTGCGCATGCGCCGCCTGCTGGGGGAGGAGTCGCCCTTCAGGCCACGCCCCTGGGGGCGGGGCCGCGGCCGCTATGTCACTGAGGCGGCCTTAGATGGGAAAAATGAGCAACTATGGAAAAGATGGCTGAAAATGGAGGAAAATGCGGTTTTTAGGGGGGAAAAGGGGGATCTGGGGGCAGTTTTGGGGGATTTGGGGAAAATTGGGGCAGTTCTGGGTCATTTTGGGGACTTTTTGGGGAAGTTTTGGGTCATTTTGGGTCTTTTGGAGGGCTTGGGGAAACACTTGATGCAAATGATTGAAATGCGATTAATTAACGCTGATGGACTCCGCTTTTCATGCAAATGAAGTTTATTGCAAGGGAATGAATAAGATTTAATTGAATCACGCCTGTATTTATGCAAATAAATGATGAATATTCACCGACTAGACGCAAATGAGGTTGGAGTGTGGATGTTGGTGTTAGGCCACGCCCCTTTGATTCAAACAAGGCCCCGTGATCACTGGGTGTGGCCACGCCCTTTATGCTAATCAGGGACAAATATGGTCAGCCCAAAACCCCCCAAATTCACCCCAAAATCCTGCTCAGATCCTTCTAAACCCCTCAGGGACCCCCAAAATCCCCCAAATTCACCCCAAAAATCCACTTCAGATCCCCCTAAACCGCTCAGGGACACCCAAAATCCCCCAAATTCACCCCAAAATCCACTTCAGGTGCCCCTAAACCCCTCAGGGATCCCCAAAATCCACCAAATTCACCCCACAATCCCCCATATTCTACCTGGGACCCCCATCATCCCCTACATTTCCCCCCAAAGCCCTCAGATCGCCTCAAAAACCACTGCGTTAGCGCCACCTAGTGGCCGGGAGGTCTCTGTGCCTGCCGCCGGCTAGTTGGAGCCAGCCGAGCAGGAGCTGCGCATGCGCCGCCTTGCTGGGAGAGTCGCCGTCAGCCACGCCCCGGGCGGGCTCGCGGCCGCTATGCAAATGCAGGCGCCTTAGATGGGAAAAATGAGCAACTATGGAAAAGATGGCTGAAAATGGAGGAAAATGCGGTTTTTAGGGGGGAAAAGGGGGATCTGGGGGCAGTTTGGGGGGATTTGGGGAAAATTGGGGCAGTTCTGGGTCATTTGGGGGACTTTTTGGGGCAGTTCTGGGTCATTTTGGGTCTTTTGGAAGGCTTGGAAAAACACTTGATGCAAATGATGGAAATGCGATTAATTTACGCTGATGGACTCTGCTTTTCATGCAAATAAAGTTTATTGCAAGGGAATGAATAAGATTTAATTGAATCACGCCTGTATTTATGCAAATAAATGATGAATATTCACCGACTATACGCAAATGAGGTTGGAGTGTGGATGTTGGTGTTAGGCCACGCCCCTTTTTATTCAAACAAGGCCCCGTGATCACTGGGTGTGGCCACGCCCTTTATGCTAATCAGGGACAAATATGGTCAGCCCAAAACCCCCCAAATTCACCCCAAAATCCTGCTCAGATCCTTCTAAACCCCTCAGGGACCCCCAAAATCCCCCAAATTCACCCCAAAAATCCACTTCAGATCCCCCTAAACCGCTCAGGGACACCCAAAATCCCCCAAATTCACCCCAAAATCCACTTCAGGTGCCCCTAAACCCCTCAGGGATCCCCAAAATCCACCAAATTCACCCCACAATCCCCCATATTCTACCTGGGACCCCCATCATCCCCTACATTTCCCCCCAAAGCCCTCAGATCGCCTCCAAAACCCACTGCGTTAGCGCCACCTAGTGGCCGGGAGGTCTCAGTGCCTGCCGGGCTAGAGCCAGGCCGAGCAGGAGCTGCGCATGCGCCGCCTGCTGGGGGAGGAGTCGCCCGTCAGGCCACGCCCCTGGGGGCGGGGCCGCGGACGCTATGCAAATGAGGCGGCCTTAGATGGGAAAAATGAGCAACTATGAAAAAGATGGCTGAAAATGGAGGAAAATGCGGTTTTTAGGGGGGAAACGGGGGATCTGGGGGCAGTTTGGGGGGATTTGGGGAAAATTGGGGCAGTTCTGCGTCATTTTGGGGACTTTTTGGGGAAGTTTTGGGTCATTTTGGGTCTTTTGGAGGGCTTGGGGAAACACTTGATGCAAATGATGGAAATGCGATTAATTAACACTGATGGACTCTGCTTTTCATGCAAATGAAGTTTATTGCGAAGGGAATGAAATAAGATTTAATTGAATCACGCCTGTATTTGCCAAATAAATGATGAATATTCACCGACTATACGCAAATGAGGTTGAAATGTGGATGTTGGTGTTAGGCCACGCCCCTTTTGATTCAAACAAGGCCCCGTGATCACTGGGTGTGGCCACGCCCTTTATGCTAATCAGGGACAAATATGGTCAGCCCAAAACCCCCCAACTTCACCCCAAAATCCTGCTCAGATCTCCCTAAACCCCTCAGGGACCCCCAAAATCCCCCAAATTCACCCCAAAATCCACTTCAGATCCCCCTAAACCGCTCAGGGACACCCAAAATCCCCCAAATTCACCCCAAAATCCACTTCAGGTGCCCCTAAACCCCTCAGGGATCCCCAAAATCCACCAAATTCACCCCACAATCCCCCATATTCTACCTGGGACCCCCATCATCCCCTACATTTCCCCCCAAAGCCCTCAGATCGCCTCAAAACCCACTGCGTTAGCGCCACCTAGTGGCCGGGAGGTCTCAGTGCCTGCCGGGCTAGAGCCAGGCCGAGCAGGAGCTGCGCATGCGCCGCCTGCTGGGGGAGGAGTCGCCCGTCAGGCCACGCCCCTGGGGGCGGGGCCGCGGCCGCTATGCAAATGAGGCGGCCTTAGATGGGAAAAATGAGCAAATATGGAAAAGATGGCTGAAAATGGAGGAAAATGCGGTTTTTAGGGGGGAAAAGGGGGATCTGGGGGCAGTTTGGGGGGATTTGGGGAAAATTGGGGCAGTTCTGGGTCATTTTGGGGACTTTTTGGGGAAGTTTTGGGTCATTTTGGGTCTTTTGGAGGGCTTGGGGAAACACTTGATGCAAATGATGGAAATACGATTAATTAACGCTGATGGACTCCGCTTTTCATGCAAATGAAGTTTATTGCAAGGGAATGAATAAGATTTAATTGAACCACGCCTGTATTTATGCCAAAAAATGATGAATATTCACCGACTATACGCAAATGAGGTTGGAGTGTGGATGTTGGTGTTAGGCCACGCCCCTTTTGATTCAAACAAGGCCCCGTGATCACTGGGTGTGGCCACGCCCTTTATGCTAATCAGGGACAAATATGGTCAGCCCAAAATCCCCCCAACTTCACCCCAAAATCCTGCTCAGATCCTTCTAAACCCCTCAAGGACCCCCAAAATCCCCCAAATTCACCCCAAAATCCACTTCAGATCCCCCTAAACCGCTCAGGGACACCCAAAATCCCCCAAATTCCCCCCAAAATCCACTTCAGGTGCCCCTAAACCCCTCAGGGATCCCCAAAATCCACCAAATTCACCCCACAATCCCCCATATTCTACCTGGGACCCCCATCATCCCCTACATTTCCTCCCAAAGCCCTCAGATCGCCTCAAAACCCACTGCGTTAGCGCCACCTAGTGGCCGGGAGGTCTCAGTGCCTGCCGGGCTAGAGCCAGGCCGAGCAGGAGCTGCGCATGCGCCGCCTGCTGGGGGAGGAGTCGCCCGTCAGGCCACGCCCTGGGGGCGGGGCCGCGGCCGCTATGCAAATGAGGCCGCCTTAGATGGGAAAAATGAGCAAATATGGAAAAGATGGCTGAAAATGGAGGAAAATGCGGTTTTTAGGGGGGAAAAGGGGGATCTGGGGGCAGTGTGGGGGGATTTGGGGAAAATTGGGGCAGTTCTGGGTCATTTTGGGGACTTTTTGGGGAAGTTTTGGGTCATTTTGGGTCTTTTGGAGGGCTTGGGGAAACACTTGATGCAAATGATGGAAATGCGATTAATAAACGCTGATGGACTCTGCTTTTCATGCAAATGAAGTTTATTGCAAGGGAATGAATAAGATTTAATTGAATCACGCCTGTATTTATGCCAAAAAATGATGAATATTCACCGACTATACGCAAATGAGGTTGGAGTGTGGATGTTGGTGTTAGGCCACGCCCCTTTTGATTCAAACAAGGCCCCGTGATCACTGGGTGTGGCCACGCCCTTTATGCTAATCAGGGACAAATATGGTCAGCCCAAAACCCCCAACTTCACCCCACAATCCTGCTCAGATCCTTCTAAACCCCTCAGGGACCCAAAATCCCCCGACTTTCACCCCAAAAATCCTCTCAGATCCTTCAAACCGCTCAGACCCCCAAAATCCCCAAATTCACCCAAATCACTCAGATCCCTAAACCCCTCAGGACACCAAAATCCCCAAATTCACCCAAAATCACTTTCAGTGCCCCTAAACCCCCAGGACCCCAAAATCCACCAAATTCACCCCACAATCCCCCATATTCTACCTGGGACCCCCATCATCCCCTACATTTCTCCCCAAAGCCCTCAGATCGCCTCAAAACCCACTGCGTTAGCGCCACCTAGTGGCCGGGAGGTCGCAGTGCCTGCCGGGCTAGAGCCAGGCCGAGCAGGAGCGGCGCATGCGCCGCCTGCTGGGGGAGGAGTCGCCCGTCAGGCCACGGCCCTGGGGGCGGGGCCGCGGCCGCTATGCAAATGAGCGGCCTTAGATGGGAAAAATGACCAAATATGGAAAAGATGGCTGAAAATGGAGGAAAATGCGGTTTTTAGGGGGAAAAAGGGGGATCTGGGGGCAGTTTGGGGGGATTTGGGGAAAATTGGGGCAGTTCTGGGTCATTTTGGGGACTTTTTGGGGAAGTTTTGGGTCATTTGGGTCTTTTGGAGGGCTTGGGGAAACACTTGATGCAAATGATGGAAATGCGATTAATTAACGCTGATGGACTCTGCTTTTCATGCAAATGAAGGTTATTGCAAGGGAATGAATAAGATTTAATTGAATCACGCCTGTATTTATGCAAAAAAATGATGAATATTCACCGACTAGACGCAAATGAGGTTGGAGTGTGGATGTTGGTGTTAGGCCACGCCCCCTTTGATTCAAACAAGGCCCCGTGATCACTGGGTGTGGCCACGCCCTTTATGCTAATGAGGAACAAATATGGTCAGCCCAAAATCCCCCAAATTCACCCCGAAATCCTGCTCAGATCCTTCTAAACCCCTCAGGGACCCCCAAAATCCCCCAAATTCACCCCAAAATCCACTTCAGATCCCCCTAAACCGCTCAGGGACACCCAAAATCCCCCAAATTCACCCCAAAATCCACTTCAGGTGCCCCTAAACCCCTCAGGGATCCCCAAAATCCACCAAATTCACCCCACAATCCCCATATTCTACCTGGGACCCCCATCATCCCCTACATTTCCCCCCAAAGCCCTCAGATCGCCTCAAAACCCACTGCGTTAGCGCCACCTAGTGGCCGGGAGGTCTCAGTGCCTGCCGGGCTAGAGCCAGGCCGAGCAGGAGCTGCGCATGCGCCGCCTGCTGGGGGAGGAGTCGCCCGTCAGGCCACGCCCCTGGGGGCGGGGCCGCGGCCGCTATGCAAATGAGGCGGCCTTAGATGGGAAAAATGAGCAACTATTGAAAAGATGGCTGAAAATGGAGGAAAATGCGGTTTTTAGGGGGGAAACGGGGGATCTGGGGGCAGTTTGGGGGGATTTGGGGAAAATTGGGGCAGTTCTGGGTCATTTTGGGGACTTTTTGGGGAAGTTTTGGGTCATTTTGGGTCTTTTGGAGGGCTTGGGGAAACACTTGATGCAAATGATGGAAATGCGATTAATTAACGCTGATGGACTCTGCTTTTCATGCAAATGAAGTTTATTGCAAGGGAATGAATAAGATTTAATTGAATCACGCCTGTATTTATGCAAAAAAATGATGAATATTCACCGACTATACGCAAATGAGGTTGGAGTGTGGATGTTGGTGTTAGGCCACGCCCCTTTTGATTCAAACAAGGCCCCGTGATCACTGGGTGTGGCCACGCCCTTTATGCTAATCAGGGACAAATATGGTCAGCCCAAAACCCCCCAACTTCACCCAAAAATCCTGCTCAGATCCTTCTATACCCCTCAGGGACCCCCAAAATCCCCCAAATTCACCCCAAAATCCACTTCAGATCCCCCTAAACCGCTCAGGGACACCCAAAATCCCCCAATTTCACCCCAAAATCCACTTCAGGTGCCCCTAAACCCCTCAGGGATCCCCAAAATCCACCAAATTCACCCCACAATCCCCCATATTCTACCTGGGACCCCCATCATCCCCTACATTTCCCCCCAAAGCCCTCAGATCGCCTCAAAACCCACTGCGTGAGCGTCACCTAGTGGCCGGGAGGTCTCAGTGCCTGCCGGGCTAGAGCCAGGCCGAGCAGGAGCTGCGCATGCGCCGCCTGCTGGGGGAGGAGTCGCCCGTCAGGCCACGCCCCTGGGGGCGGGGCCGCGGACGCTATGCAAATGAGGCGGCCTTGGATGGGAAAAATGAGCAAATATGGAAAAGATGGCTGAAAATGGAGGAAAATGCGGTTTTTAGGGGGAAAAGGGGGATCTTGGGGAAGTTTGGGGGGATTTGGGGAAAATTGGGGCAGTTCTGGGTCATTTTGGGGACTTTTTGGGGAAGTTTTGGGTCATTTTGGGTCTTTTGGAGGGCTTGGGGAAACACTTGATGCAAATGATTGAAATGCGATTTATTAACGCTGATGGACTCTGCTTTTCATGCAAATGAAGTTTATTGCAAGGGAATGAATAAGATTTAATTGAATCACGCCTGTATTTATGCAAAAAAATGATGAATATTCACCGACTAGACGCAAATGAGGTTGGAGTGTGGATGTTGGTGTTAGGCCACGCCCCTTTTGATTCAAACAAGGCCCCGTGATCACTGGGTGTGGCCACGCCCTTTATGCTAATCAGGGAAAAATATGGTCAGCCCAAAACCCCCCAAATTCATCCCAAAATCCTGCTCAGATCCTTCTAAACCCCTCAGGGACCCCAAAAATCCCCCAAATTCACCCCAAAATCCACTTCAGATCCCCCTAAACCGCTCAGGGACACCCAAAATCCACCAAATTCACCCCACAATCCCCCATATTCTACCTGGGACCTCCATCATCCCCTACATTTCCCCCCAAAGCCTTCAGATCGCCTCAAAACCCACTGCGTTAGCGTAACCTAGTGGCCGGGAGGTCTCAGTGCCTGCCGGGCTAGAGCCAGGCCGAGCAGGAGCTGCGCATGCGCCGCCTGCTGGGGGAGGAGTCGCCCGTCAGGCCACGCCCCTGGGGGCGGGGCCGCGGCCGCTATGCAAATGAGGCGGCCTTAAATGGGAAAAATGACCAAATATGGAAAAGATGGCTGAAAATGGAGGAAAATGCGGTTTTTATAGGGGAAACGGGGGATCTGGGGGCAGTTTGGGGGGATTTGGGGAAAATTGGGGCAGTTCTGGGTCATTTTGGGGACTTTTTGGGGAAGTTCTGGGTCATTTTGGGTCTTTTGGAGGGCTTGGGGAAACACGATGCAAATGATGGAAAATGCGATTAATTAACGCTGATGGACTCTGCTTTTCATGCAAATGAAGTTTATTGCAAGGGAATTAATAAGATTGAATTGAATCACGCCTGTATTTATGCAAATAAATGATGAATATTCACCGACTAGACGCAAATGAGGTTGGAGTGTGGATGTTGGTGTTAGGCCACGCCCCTTTGATTCAAACAAGGCCCCGTGATCACTGGGTGTGGCCACGCCCTTTATGCTAATCAGGGACAAATATGGTCAGCCCAAAACCCCCCAAATTCACCCCAAAATCCTGCTCAGATCCTTCTAAACCCCTCAGGGACCCCCAAAATCCCCCAAATTCACCCCAAATCCACTTCAGATCCCCCTAAACCGCTCAGGGACACCCAAAATCCCCCAAATTCACCCCAAAATCCCCATATTCTACCTGGACCGCCCATCATTCCCCTACATTTCCCCCAAAGCCTCAGATCGCCTCAAACCACTTGCGTTAGCGCACCTAGTGCCGGAAGGTCTCAGGCTGCCGGCTAGAGCCAGGCCGAGCGGAGCTGGCGCATGCGCGCCTCCTGGGGGAAGGAGTCGCCGCAGGCCACGCCTGGGGGCGGGGCCGCGGCCGCTATGCAAAGGAGCGGCCTTAGAATGGGAAAAATGAGCAACTTATGGAAAAGATGGCTGAAAATGGAGGAAATGCGGTTTTAGGGGGACGGGGGATCTGGGGGCAGTTTGGGGGGATTTGGGGAAAATTGGGGCAGTTCTGGGTCATTTTGGGGACTTTTTGGGAAAGTTTTGGGTCATTTTGGGTCTTTTGAAGGGCTTGGGGGAACACTTGATGCAAATGATGGAAATGCGATTAATTAACGCTGATGGACTCTGCTTTTCATGCAAATGAATTTTATTGCAAGGGAATGAATAAGATTTAATTGAATCACGCCTGTATTTATGCAAATAAATGATGAATATTCACCGACTAGACGCAAATGAGGTTTGAGTGTGGATGTTGGTGTTAGGCCACGCCCCTTTTGATTCAAACAAGGCCCCGTGATCACTGGCTGTGGCCACGCCCTTTATGCTAATCAGGGACAAACATGGTCAGCCCAAAATCCCCATTAAATTGACCCCAAAATCCTGCTCAGATCCCTCTAAACCCCTCAGGGACCCCCAAAATCGCCCAAATTCACTCCAAAATCCACTTCAGATCCCCCTAAACCGCTCAGGGACACCAAAAATCCCCCAAATTCACCCCAAAATCCACTTCAGGTGCCCCTAAACCCCTCAGGGATCCCCAAAATCCACCAAATTCACCCCACAATCCCCCATTTTCTACCTGGGACCCATCATCCCTACATTTTCCCCCTCAAAGCCTCAGATCGCCTCAAAACACTGCGTTAGCGCCACCTAGTGGCCGGGAGGTCTCAGTGCCTGCGGGGCTAGAGCCAGGCCGAGCAGGAGCTGCGCATGCGCCGCCTGCTGGGGGAGGAGTCGCCCGTCAGGCCACGCCCCTGGGGGCGGGGCCGCGGCCGCTATGCAAATGAGGCGGCCTTAGATGGGAAAAATGAGCAAATATGGAAAAGATGGCTGAAAATGGAGGAAAATGCGGGTTTTAGGGGGGAAAAGGGGGATCTGGGGGCAGTTTGGGGGGATTTGGGGAAATTGGGGGCAGTTCTGGGTCATTTTGGGGACTTTTTGGGGAAGTTTTGGGTCATTTTGGGTCTTTTGGAGGGCTTGGGGAAACACTTGATGCAAATGATGGAAATGCGATTAATTAACGCTGATGGACTCTGCTTTTCATGCAAATGAAGTTTATTGCAAGGGAATGCATAAGATTTAATTGAATCACGCTGTATTTTTGCAAAAAAATGAATGATATTCACCGACTATACGCAAATGAAGGTTGGAGTGTGGATGTTTGGTGTTAGGCACGCCCCTTTTGATTCAAACAAGGCCCCGTGATCACTGGGTGTGGCCACGCCTTTATGCTAATCAGGGACAATATGTGTCAGCCCAAAAACCCGCAATCACCAAAATCCTGTCAGCACTCCTTCTAACCGCTCAGGGACACCCAAAATCCCCCAAATTCACCCCAAAATCCACTTCAGGTGCCCCTAAACCCCTCAGGAATCCCCCAAATCCACCAAATTCACCCCACAATCTTCCATATTCTACCTGGGACCCCCATCGTCCCCTACATTTCCCCCCCAAGCCCTCAGATCGCCTCAAAACCCACTGCGTTAGCGCCACCTAGTGGCCGGGAGGTCTCAGTGCCTGCCGGGCTAGAGCCAGGCCGAGCAGGAGCTGCGCATGCGCCGCCTGCTGGGGGAGGAGTCGCCCGTCAGGCCACGCCCCTGGGGGCGGGGCCGCGGCCGCTATGCAAATGAGGCGGCCTTAGATTGGAAAAATGAGCAACTATGGAAAAGATGGCTGAAAATGGAGGAAAATGCGGTTTTTAGGGGGAAAACGGGGGATCTGGGGGAAGTTTGGGAGGATTTGGGGAAAATTGGGGCAGTTCTGGGTCATTTTGGGGACTTTTTGGGGAAGTTTTGGGTCATTTTGGGTCTTTTGGAGGGCTTTGGGAAACACTTGATGCAAATGATGGAAATGCGATTAATTAACGCTGATGGACTCTGCTTTTCATGCAAATGAAGTTTATTGCAAGGGAATGAATAAGATCTAATTGAATCACGCCTTTATTTATGCAAATAAATGATGAATATTCACCGACCAGACGCAAATGAGGTTGGAGTGTGGTGTTGGGTTAGCCCACGCCCCTGATTCAAACAAGGCCCCGTGATCACTGGCTGTGGCACGCCCTTTATGCTAATCAGGCGACCAAATTATGGTCAGCCCAAACCCCCAACTTCACCCCAAAATCCTGCTCAGATCCCCTAAACCCGGACACCCAAAATCCCCCAAATTCACCCCAAAATCCACTTCAGGTGCCCCTAAACCCCTCAGGGACCCCCAAAATCCCCCAAATTCACCCCCAAATCCACTTCAGGTGCCCCTAAACCCCTCAAGGATCCCCAAAATCCACCAAATTCACCCCACAATCCCCCATATTCTACCTGGGACCCCCATCATCTCCTACATTTCCCCCCCAAAGCCCTCAGATCGCCTCAAAACCCACTGCGTTAGCGCCACCTAGTGGCCGGGAGGTCTCAGTGCCTGCCGGGCTAGAGCCAGGCCGAGCAGGAGCTGCGCATGCGCCGCCTGCTGGGGGAGGAGTCGCCCGTCAGGCCACGCCCCTGGGGCGGGGCCGCGGCCGCTATGCAAATGAGGCGGCCTTAGATGGGAAAAATGACCAACTATAGAAAAGATGGCTGAAAATGGAGAAAAATGCGGTTTTTAGGGGGGAAAAGGGGGATCTGGGGGCAGTTTGGGGGGATTTGGGGAAAATTGGGGCAGTTCTGGGTCATTTTGGGGAATTTTTGGGGAAGTTTTTGGTCATTTTGGGTCTTTTGGAGGGCTTGGGGAAACACTTGATGCAAATGATGGAAATGCGATTAATTAACGCTGATGGACTCTGCTTTTCATGCAAATAAAGTTTATTGCAAGGGAATGAATAAGATTTAATTGAATCACGCCTGTATTTATGCAAAAAAATGATGAATATTCTCCGACTATACGCAAATGAGGTTGGAGTGTGGATGTTGGTGTTAGGCCACGCCTCTTTTGATTCAAACAAGGCCCCGTGATCACTGGCTGTGGCCACGCCCTTTATGCTAACCAGGGACAAATATGGTCAGCCCAAAACGCCCCAACTTCACCCCAAAATCCTGCTCAGATCCTTCTAAACCCCTCAGGGACCCCCAAAATCCCCCAACTTCACCCCAAAATCCTGCTCAGATCCTTCTAAACCGCTCAGGGACCCCCAAAATCCCCCAAATTCACCCCAAAATCCACTTCAGATCCCCCTAAACCGCTCAGGGACACCCAAAATCCCCCAAATTAACCCCAAAATCCACTTCAGGTGCCCCTAAACCCCTCAGGGATCCCCAAAATCCACCAAATTCACCCCACAATCCCCCATATTCTACCTGGGACCCCCATCATCCCCTACATTTCCCCCCAAAGCCCTCAGATCGCCTCAAAACCCACTGCGATAGCGCCACCTAGTGGCCGGGAGGTCTCAGTGCCTGCCGGGCTAGAGCCAGGCCGAGCAGGAGCTGCGCATGCGCCGCCTGCTGGGGAAGGAGTCGCCCGTCAGGCCACGCCCCTGGGGGCGGGGCCGCGGCCGCTATGCAAATGAGGCGGCCTTAGATGGGAAAAATGAGCAACGATGGAAAAGATGGCTGAAAATGGAGGAAAATGAGGTTTTTAGGGGGGAAACGGGGGATCTGGGGGCAGTTTGGGAGGATTTGGGGAAAATTGGGGCAGTTCTGGGTCATTTTGGGGACTTTTTGGGGAAGTTTTGGGTCATTTTGGGTCTTTTGGAGGGCTTGGGGAAACACTTGATGCAAATGATGGAAATGCGATTAATTAACGCTGATGGACTCTGCTTTTCATGCCAATGAAGTTTATTGCAAGGGAATGAATAAGATTTAATTGAATCACGCCTGTATTTATGCAAATAAATGATGAATATTCACCGACTATACGCAAATGAGGTTGGAGTGTGGATGTTGGTGTTCGGCCACGCCCCTTTTGATTCAAACAAGGCCCCGTGATCACTGGTGTGGCCACGCCCTTTATGCTAATGAGGGACAAAAATGGTCAGCCCAAAACCCCCCAAATTCACCCCAAAATCCTGCTCAGATCCTTCTAAACCCCTCAGGGACCCTCAAAATCCCCCAAATTCACCCCAAAATCCACTTCAGATCCCCCTAAACCGCTCAGGGACACCCAAAATCCCCCAAATTCACCCCAAAATCCACTTCAGGTGCCCCTAAACCCCTCAGGGATCCCCAACATCCACCAAATTCACCCCACAATCCCCCATATTCTACCTGGGACCCCCATCATCCCCTACATTTCCCCCCCAAGCCCTCAGATCGCCTCAAAACCCACTGCGTTAGCGCCACCTAGTGGCCGGGAGGTCTCAGTGCCTGCCGGGCTAGAGCCAGGCCGAGCAGGAGCTGCGCATGCGCCGCCTGCTGGGGGAGGAGTCGCCCGTCAGGCCACGCCCCTGGGGGCGGGGCCGCGGCCGCTATGCAAATGAGGCGGCCTTAGATGGGTAAAAATGAGCAACTATGGAAAAAGATGGTTTGTTCTGAAAATGGAGAAATGACGGTTTTTATATAGGGGAAAAGGGGGATCTGGGGGCAGTTGGGGGGGATTTGGGGAAAATTGGGGCAGTTCTGGGTCATTTTGGGGTCTTTTGGAGGGCTTGGGGAAACACTTGATGCAAATGATGGAAATGCGATTAATTAACGCTGATGGACTCTGCTTTTCATGCAAATGAAGTTTATTGCAAGGGAATGAATAAGATTTAATTGAATCACGCCTGTATTTATGCCAAAAATGATGAATATTCTCCGACTATACGCAAATGAGGTTGGAGTGTGGATGTTGGTGTTAGGCCACGCCCCTTTTGATTCAAACAAGGCCCCGTGATCACTGGGTGTGGGCACGCCCTTTATGCTAATCAGGGACAAATATGGTCAGCCCAAAACCCCCCAAATTCACCCCAAAAATCATCTTAGTCCCGCCTAAAACCGCTCAAGGACCAGCCCAAAATCCCCCAAATTCACCCCAAAATCCACTTTCAGGTGCCCCTAAGAACCCCTCAGGGATCCCCAAAATTCCACCAAAATTCACCCACACATCCCCATATTCCTACCTGGGACCCCCATCATCCCCTACATTTCCCCCCAAAGCCCTCAGATCGCCTCAAAACCCACTGCGTTAGCGCCACCTAGTGGCCGGGAGGTCTCAGTGGCTGCCGGGCTAGAGCCAGGCCGAGCAGGAGCTGCGCATGCGCCGCCTGCTGGGGGAGGAGTCGCCCGTCAGTCCACGCCCCTGGGGGCGGGGCCGCGGCCGCTATGCAAATGAGGCGGCCTTAGATGGGAAAAATGAGCAAATATGGAAAAGATGGCTGAAAATGGAGGAAAATGCGGTTTTTAGGGGGGAAAAGGGGGATCTGGGGGCAGTTTGGGGGGATTTGGGGAAAATTGGGGAAGTTTTGGGTCATTTTGGGTCTTTTGGAGGGCTTGGGGAAACACTTGATGCAAATGATGGAAATGCGATTAATTAACGCTGATGGACTCTGCTTTTCATGCAAATGAAGTTTATTGCAAGGGAATGAATAAGATTTAATTGAATCACGCCTGTATTTTATGGCAAATAAATGATGAATATTCGCCGACTAGACGGCAAATGAGGTTGGAGTGTGAAAATGTTGGTGTTAGGCCACGCCGCGCTTTTGGATTCAAACAAGGCCCCGTGGATCACTGGTTGTGGCACAAACCCTTTATGGCTAATCAGGGACAAACATGGTCAGCCCAAAAATCCCCCAAATTCACCCCAAAATCCTGCTCAGATCCGTCTAAACTCCTCAAGGGCCCCCAAAATCCCCCAAATTCACCCCAAAATCCATTTCAGGTGCCCCTAAACCCCTCAGGGATCCCCAAAATCCACCAAATTCACCCCACAATCCCCCATATTCTACCTGGGACCCCCATCAGCCCCTACCTTTCCCCCCAAAGCCCTCAGATCGCCTCAAAACCCACTGCGTTAGCGCCACCTAGTGGCCGGGAGGTCTCAGTGCCTGCCGGGCTAGAGCCAGGCCGAGCAGGAGCTGCGCATGCGCCGCCTGCTGGGGAAGGAGTCGCCCGTCAGGCCACGCCCCTGGGGGCGGGGCCGCGGCCGCTATGCAAATGAGGCGGCCTTAGATGGGAAAAATGAGCAACTATGGAAAAGATGGCTGAAAATGGAGGAAAATGCGGTTTTTAGGGGGGAAAAGGGGGATCTGGGGGCAGTTGGGGGGAATTTGGGGAAAATTGGGGCAGTTCTGGGTCATTTTGGGGACTTTTTGGGGAAGTTTTGGGTCATTTTGGGTCTTTTGGAGGGCTTGGGGAAACACATGATGCAAATGATGGAAATGCGATTAATTAACGCTGATGGACTCTGCTTTTCATGCAAATGAAGTTTATTGCAAGGGAATGAATAAGATTTAATTGAATCACGCCTGTATTTATGCCAAAAAATGATGAATATTCACCGACTATACGCAAATGAGGTTGGAGTGTGGATGTTGGTGTTAGGCCACGCCCTTTTGATTCAAACAAGGCCCCGTGATCACTGGCTGTGGCCACGCCCTTTATGCTAATCAGGGACAAATATGGTCAGCCCAAAATCCCCCAAATTCACCCCAAAATCGTGCTCAGATCCGTCTAAACCCCTCAGGGACCCCCAAAATCGCCCAAATTCACCCCAAAATCCACTTCAGATCCCCCTAAACCGCTCAGGGACACCCAAAATCCCCCAAATTCACCCCAAAATCCACTTCAGGTGGCCCTAAACCCCTCAGGGATCCCCAAAATCCACCAAATTCACCCCACAATCCCCCATATTCTACCTGGGACCCCCATCATCCCCTACATTCCCCCCAAAGCCCTCAGATCGCCTCAAAACCCACTGCGTTAGCGCCACCTAGTGGCCGGGAGGTCTCAGTGCCTGCCGGGCTAGAGCCAGGCCGAGCAGGAGCTGCGCATGCGCCGCCTGCTGGGGGAGGAGTCGCCCGTCAGGCCACGCCCCTGGGGGCGGGGCCGCAGCCGCTATGCAAATGAGGCGGCCTTAGATGGGAAAAATGAGCAAATAGGGAAAAGATGGCTGAAAATGGAGGAAAATGCGGTTTTTAGGGGGGAAAAGGGAGATCTGGGGGCAGTTTGGGGGGATTTGGGGAAAATTGGGGCAGTTCTGGGTCATTTTGGGGACTTTTTGGGGAAGTTTTGGGTCATTTTGGGTCTTTTGGAGGGCTTGGGGAAACACTTGATGCAAATGATGGAAATGCGATTAATTAATGCTGATGGACTCTGCTTTTCATACAAATGAAGTTTATTGCAAGGGAATGAATAAGATTTAATTGAATCACGCCTGTATTTATGCAAAAAAATGATGAATATTCAACGACTAGACGCAAATGAGGTTGGAGTGTGGATGTTGGTGTTAGGCCACGCCCCTTTTGATTCAAACAAGGCCCCGTGATCACTGGGTGTGGCCACGCCCTTTATGCTAATCAGGGATAAATATGGTCAGCCCAAAACCCCCCAACTTCACCCCAAAATCCTGCTCAGATCCTTCTAAACCCCTCAGGGACCCCCAAAATCCCCCAAATTCACCTCAAAATCCACTTCAGATCCCCCTAAACCCTCAGGGACACCCAAAATCCCCCAAATTCACCCCCAAAATCCACTTCAGATCCCCTAAACCCCTCAGGGACACCCAAAATCCCCCAAATTCACCCCCAAAATCCACTTCAGGTGCCCCTAAACCCCTCAGGGATCCCCAAAATCCACCAAATTCACCCCACAATCCCCCATATTCTACCTGGGACCCCCATCATTCCCTACATTTTCCCCCAAAGCCCTCAGATCGCCTCAAAACCCACTGCGTTAGCGCCACCTAGTGGCCGGGAGGTCTCAGTGCCTGCCGGGCTAGAGCCAGGCCGAGCAGGAGCTGCGCATGCGCCGCCTGCTGGGGAGGAGTCGCTCGTCAGGCCACGCCCCTGGGGGCGGGGCCGCGGCCGCTATGCAAATGAGGCGGCCTTAGATGGGAAAAATGACCAAATATGGAAAAGATGGCTGAAAATGGAGGAAAATGCGGTTTTTAGGGGGGGAAAAGGGGAATCTGGGGGCAGTTTGTGGGGATTTGGGGAAAATTGGGGAAGTTCTGGGTCATTTTGGGGACTTTTTGGGGAAGTTTTGGGTCATTTTGGGTCTTTTGGAGGGCTTGGGGAAACACTTGATGCAAATGATGTAAATCCGATTAATTAACGCTGATGGACTCTGCTTTTCATGCAAATGAAGTTTATTGCAAGGAAATTAAAAAGATTTAATTGAATCACGCCTGTATTTATGCAAATAAATGATGAATATTCACCGACTATACGCAAATGAGGTTGGAGTGTGGATGTTGGTGTTCGGCCACGCCCCTTTTGATTCAAACAAGGCCCCGTGATCACTGGTGTGGCCACGCCCTTTATGCTAATGAGGGACAAAAATGGTCAGCCCAAATCCCATTAAATTCACCCAAAATCCTGCTGCAGATCCTCTAAAAACGCCCTGCAGGGATCCCAAAATCCCCAAATTCACCCGCAAAATCCACTTCAGATGCTCCTCTAAAACCCTCCAGGGACAACCGAAATCCCCGAAGTATTCACCCAATCCTACTTCAGGTGCGCCTATAAACCCTCAGGGATCCCCAAATCAACGTAAATTCAATCACCGCACAATCCCCATAATTCTAACTACGTGGGACTCTCCCATGCATACCCCTTCACATTTCCCCACCAAAGCCCGTCAGACTCGCCTAAAACCACTTGGCGTAGCGCACCTAGTGGCCGGGAGGTCTCAGTGCCTGCCGGGCTAGAGCCAGGCCGAGCAGGAGCTGCGCATGCGCCGCCTGCTGGGGGAGGAGTCGCCCGTCAGGCCACGCCCCTGGGGGCGGGGCCGCGGCCGCTATGCAAATGAGGCGGCCTTAGATTGGGAAAATGAGCAACTATAGAAAAGATGGCTGAAAATGGAGGAAAATGCGGTTTTTAGGGGGGGAAAAGGGGGATCTGGGGGCAGTTTGGGGGGATTTGGGGAAAATTGGGGCAGTTCTGGGACATTTTTGGGGACTTTTTGGGGAAGTTTTGGGTCATTTTGGGTCTTTTGGAGGGCTTGGGGAAACACTTGATGCAAATGATGGAAATGCGATTAATTAACGCTGATGGACTCTGCTTTTCATGCAAATGAAGTTTATTGCAAGGGAAGTGACAAGATTTAATTGAATCACGCCTGTATTTATGCAAATAAATGATGAATATTCACCGACTAGACGCAAATGAGGTTAGAGTGTGGATGTTGGTGTTAGGCCACGCCCCTTTTGATTCAAAGAAGGCCCCGTGATCACTGGCTGTGGCCACGCCCTTTATGCTAATGAGGGACAAATATGGTCAGCCCCAAATCCCCATTAAATTCACCCCAAAATCCTGCTCAGATCCTTCTAAACCCCTCAGGGATACCAAATCCCCCAAATTGCACCCCCTAAATCCACTTCAGATCTCCCCTAAACCCCTCAGGACTCCCAAATCCCAAATTACTCCCGCAAAATCCACTCAGGTGCCCTAAACCCCTCAAGGGTCCCCAAAATCGCACCAAATTTGCACCCCCCAAAGATCCACTTCAGGTGCCTCAAACGCGCCTCAGGGATCCCAAATCCCACATTCATCCCACATCCCCATATTCTACCTGGGACCAGGGCCCATCATCCCTTACGTTTCCCCCAAAGCCCTCATGATCCGCCTCAAAACCCACTGGCGTTAGCGCCACTAGTGGCCGGGAGGTCTTCAGTGCCTGCCGGGCTAGAGCCAGGCTGAGCAGGAGCTGCGCAGGCGCCGCCTGCTGGGGGAGGAGTCGCCCGTCAGGCCACGGCCCTGGGGGCGGGGCCGCGGCCGCTATGCAAATGAGGCGGCTTTTAGATGGGAAAAATGAGCAAATATGGAAAAGATGGCTGAAAATGGAGGAAAATGCGGCTTTAGGGGGGAAAAGCAAAATCTGGGGGCAGTTTGGGGGGATTTGGGGAAAATTGGGGCAGTTCTGGGTATTTTGGGGACTTTTTGGGGAAGTTTTGGGTCATTTTGGGTCTTTTGGAGGGCTTGGGGAAACACTTGATGCAAATGATGGAAATGCGCTTGATTAACGCTGATGGACTCTGCTTTTCATGCAAATGAAGTTTATTGCAAGGGAATGAATAAGATTTAATTGAATCACGCCTGTATTTACGCAAAAAAATGATGAATATTCACCGACTATACGCAAATGAGGTTGGAGTGTGGATGTTGGTGTTATGGCCACGCCCCTTTTGATTCAACAAGGCCCCGTGATCAGCTGGGTGTGGCCACGCCCTTTTAATGCTAATGAGGGACAAATATGGTGCAGCACGCAAAATGCCCTCTAATTAAAATTCACACAGCCAAATCCTGCTCAGGGATCCTTCTAAAAACCCCTCAGGGATCCCCAAAAAATCCCCCAAATTCACCCCAAAATCCACTTCAGATCCCCCTAAACCGCTCAGGGACACCCAAAATCCCCCAAATTCACCCCAAAATCCACTTCAGGTGCCCCTAAACCCCTCAGGGATCCCCAAAATCCACTAAATTCACCCCACAATCCCCCATATTCTACCTGGGACCCCCATCATCCCCTACATTTCCCCCCAAAGCCCTCAGATCGCCTCAAAACCCACTGCGTTAGCGCCACCTAGTGGCCGGGAGGTCTCAGTGCCTGCCGGGCTAGAGCCAGGCCGAGCAGGAGCTGCGCATGCGCCGCCTGCTTGGGGAGGAGTCGCCCGTCAGGCCACGCCCCTGGGGGCGGGGCCGCGGCCGCTATGCAAATGAGGCGGCCTTAGATGGGAAAAAATGACCAATATGCTGGGAAGATGGCTGAAAATGGAGGAAAATGCGGTTTTTAGGGGAAAAGGGGTCTGGGGGCGAGTTTTGGGGGATTTGGGAATTGGAGCAGTTCTGGGTCATTTTGGGGACTTTTTGGGGAAGTTTTGGGTCATTTTGAGTCTTTTGGAGGGCTTGGGGAAACACTTGATGCAAATGATGGAAATGCGATTAATTAACGCTGATGGACTCTGCTTTTCATGCAAATGAAGTTTATTGCAAGGGAATGAATAAGATTTAATTGAATCACGCCTGTATTTATGCAAATAATGATGAATATTCACCGACTATATGCAAATGAGGTTGGAGTGTGGATGTTGGTGTTAGGCCACGCCCCTTTTGATTCAAACAAGGCCCCGTGATTACTGGGTGTGGCCACGCCCTTTATGCTAATCAGGGACAAATATGGCCAGCCCAAAACCCCCCAAATTCACCCCAAAATCCTGCTCAGATCCTTCTAAACCCCTCAGGGACCCTCAAAATCCCCCAAATTCACCCCAAAATCCACTTCAGGTGCCTCTAAACCCCTCAGGGGTGCGTTGGGATCCCGAAAATCCCCGACCTCACTTTCTATCATTCTCTCCCGTATCTAGCCTGGGACCGTTGTGCCATCATCCCCTACATTTCCCCCCAAAGCCCTCAGATCGCCTCAAAACCCACTGCGTTAGCGCCACCTAGTGGCCGGGAGGTCCCAGTGCCTGCCGGGCTAGAGCCAGGCCGAGCAGGAGCTGCGCATGCGCCGCCTGCTGGGGGAGGAGTCGCCCGTCAGGCCACGGCCCTGGGGGCGGGGCCGCGGCCGCTACGCAAATGAGGCGGCCTTTAGATGGGAAAAATGACCAAATATGGAAAAGATGGCTGAAAATGGAGGAAAATGCGGTTTTTAGGGGGGAAAAGGGGGATCTGGGGGCGGTTTGGGGCGATTTGGGGAAAATTGGGGCAGTTCTGGGTCATTTTGGGGACTTTTTGGGGAAGTTTTGGGTCATTTTGGGTCTTTTGGAGGGCTTGGGGAAACACTTGATGCAAATGATGGAAATGCGATTAATTAACGCTGATGGACTCTGCTTTTCAAGCAAATGAAGTTTATTGCAAGGGAATGAATAAGATTTAAT
>JAVTVJ010011429.1:0-24336 GCA_034509425.1 Eopsaltria australis | reverse complement strand
TATGGAAAAGATGGCTGAAAATGGAGGAAAATGCGGTTTTTAGGGGGGAAAGCGGGGATCTGGGGGCAGTTTGTGGGGATTTGGGGAAAATTGGCGCAGTTCTGGGTCATTTTGGGGACTTTTTGGGGAAGTTTTGGGTCATTTTGGGTCTTTTGGAGGGCTTGGGGAAACACTTGATGCAAATGATGGAAATGCGATTAATTAACGCTGATGGACTCTGCTTTTCAAGCAAATGAAGTTTATTGCAAGGGAATGAATAAGATTTAATTGAATCACGCCTGTATTTATGCCAAAAAATGATGAATATTCACCGACTATACGCAAATGAGGTGAGTGTGGATTTGGTGTTAGGCCACGCCCCTTTTGAATTCAAACAAGGCCCGTGATCACTGGGTGTGGCCACGCCCTTTATGCTAATCAGGACCAATATGGTCAGCCCAAAACCCCCCCAAAATTCACCCCAAAAATCTGCCGATCCTTCTAAACCCTCAGGGACCCCAAAATCCCCCAAATTCACCCCAAAATCCACTTCAGGTGCCCCTAAACCCCTCAGGGACGCCCAAAATCCTTGAAATTCACCCCAAAATCCACTTCAGGTGGCCCTAAACCCCTCAGGGATCCCCAAAATCCACCAAATTCACCCCACAATCCCCCATATTCTACCTGGGACCCCCATCATCCCCTACATTTCTCCCCAAAGCCCTCAGATCGCCTCAAAACCCACTGCGTTAGCGCCACCTAGTGGCCGGGAGGTCTCAGTGCCTGCCGGGCTAGAGCCAGGCCGAGCAGGAGCTGCGCATGCGCCGCCTGCTGGGGGAGGAGTCGCCCGTCAGGCCACGGCCCTGGGGGCGGGGCCGCGGCCGCTATGCAAATGAGGCGGCCTTAGATGGGAAAAATGACCAACTATGAAAAAGATGGCTGAAAATGGAGGAAAATGCGGTTTTTAGGGGGGAAAAGGGGGATCTGGGGGCAGTTTGGGGGGATTTGGGGAAAATTGGGGCAGTTCTGGGTCATTTTGGGGACTTTTTGGGGAAGTTTTGGTTCATTTTGGGTCTTTTGGAGGGCTTGGGGAAACACTTGATGCAAATGATGGAAATGCGATTAAATAACGCTGATGGACTTTGCTTCTCATGCAAATGAAGTTTATTGCAAGGGAATGCATAAGATCTAATTGAATCACGCCTGTATTTATGCAAATAAATGATTAATATTCACCGACTATACGTAAATGAGGGTTGAGTGTGGATGTGTGTTAGGCCACGCCCCTTTTGATTCAGACAAGGCCCCGTGATCACTGGGTGTGGCCACGCCCTTTATGCTAATCAGGGACAAATATGGTCAGCCCAAAACCCCCCAACTTCACCCCAAAATCCTGCTCAGATCTTTCTAAACCCCTCAGGGACCCCCAAAATCCCCCAAATTCACCCCAAAATCCACTTCAGATCCCCCTAAACCGCTCAGGGACACCCAAAATCCCCCAAATTCACCCCAAAATCCACTTCAGGTGCCCCTAAACCCCTCAGGGATCCCCAAAATCCACCAAATTCACCCCACAACCCCCCATATTCTACCTGGGACCCCCATCATCCCCTACATTTTCCCCCAAAGCCCTCAGATCGCCTCAAAACCCACTGCGTTAGCGCCACCTCGTGGCCGGGAGGTCTCAGTGCCTGCCGGGCTAGAGCCAGGCCGAGCAGGAGCTGCGCATGCGCCGCCTGCTGGGGGAGGAGTCGCCCGTCAGGCCACGGCCCTGGGGGCGGGACCGCGGCCGCTATGTAAATGAGGCGGCCTTAGATGGGAAAAATGAGCAACTATGGAAAAGATGGCTGAAAATGGAGGAAAATGCGGTTTTTAGGGGGGAAAAGGGGGATCTGGGGGAAGTTTTGGGGGATTTGGGGAAAATTGGGGCAGTTCTGGGTCATTTTGGGGACTTTTTGGGGAAGTTTTGGGTCATTTTGGGTCTTTTGGAGGGCTTGGGGAAACACTTGATGCAAATGATGGAAATGCGATTAATTAACGCTGATGGACTCTGCTTTTCATGCAAATGAAGTTTATTACAAGGGAATCAATAAGATTTAATTGAATCACGCCTGTATTTATGCAAAAAAATGATGAATATTCACCGACTAGACGCAAATGAGGTTGGAGTGTGGATGTTGGTGTTAGGCCACTCCCCTTTTGATTCAAACAAGGCCCCGTGATCACTGGCTGTGGCCACGCCCTTTATGCTAATGAGGGACAAATATGGTCAGCCAAAAACCCCCCAAATTCACCCCAAAATCCTGCTCAGATCCTCCTAAACCCCTCAGGGACCCCCAAAATCCCCCAAATTCACCCCAAAATCCTGCTCAGATCCTCCTAAACCCCTCAGGGACGCCCAAAATCCCCCAAATTCACCCCAAAATCCACTTCAGGTGCCCCTAAACCCCTCAGGGATCCCCAAAATCCACCAAATTCACCCCACAATCCCCATATTCTACCTGGGACCCCCATCATCCCCTACATTTCCCCCCAAAGCCCTCAGATCGCCTCAAAACCCACTGCGTTAGCGCCACCTAGTGGCCGGGAGGTCTCAGTGCCTGCCGGGCTAGAGCCAGGCCGAGCAGGAGCTGCGCATGCGCCGCCTGCTGGGGGAGGAGTCGCCCGTCAGGCCACGGCCCCTGGGGGCGGGGCCGCGACCGCTATGCAAATGAGGCGGCCTTAGATGGGAAAAATGACCAAATATGGAAAAGATGGCTGAAAATGGAGGAAAATGCGGCTTTTAGGGGGGAGAAGGGGGATCTGGGGGCAGTTTGGGGAGATTTGGGGAAAATTGGGGCAGTTCTGGGTCATTTTGGGGACTTTTTGGGGAAGTTTTGGGTCATTTTGGGTCTTTTGGAGGGCTTGAGGAAACACTTGATGCAAATGATGGAAATGCGATTAATTAACGCTGATGGACTCTGCTTTTCATGCAAATGAAGTTTATTGCAAGGAAATTAAGAAGATTTAATTGAATCACGCCTGTATTTATGCAAAAAATGATGAATATTCACCGACTATACGCAAATGAGGTTGGAGTGTGGATGTTGGTGTTAGGCCACGCCCCTTTTGATTCAAACAAGGCCCCGTGATCACTGGGTGTGGCCACGCCCTTTATGCTAATCAGGGACAAATATGGTCAGCCCAAAACCCCCCAACTTCACCCCAAAATCCTGCTCAGATCCTTCTAAACCCCTCAGGGACCCCAAAATCCCTCAAATTCACCCCAAAATCCACTTCAGATCCCCCTAAACCGCTCAGGGACACCCAAAATCCCCCAAATTCACCCCAAAATCCACTTCAGGTGCCCCTAAACCCCTCAGGGATCCCCAAAATCCACCAAATTCACCCCACAATCCCCCATATTCTACCTGGGACCCCCATCATCCCCTACATTTCCCCCCAAAAGCCCTCAGATCGCCTCAAAACCCACTGCGTTAGCGCCACCTAGTGGCCGGGAGGTCTCAGTGCCTGCCGGGCTAGAGCCAGGCCGAGCAGGAGCTGCGCATGCGCCGCCTGCTGGGGGAGGAGTCGCCCGTCAGGCCACGCCCCTGGGGGCGGGGCCGCGGCCGCTATGCAAATGAGGCGGCCTTAGATGGGAAAAATGAGCAAATATGGAAAAGATGGCTGAAAATGGAGGAAAATGCGGTTTTTAGGGGGGAAAGCGGGGATCTGGGGGCAGTTTGGGGGGATTTGTGGAAAATTGGGGCAGTTCTGGGTCATTTTGGGGACTTTTTGGGGAAGTTTTAGGTCATTTTGGGTCTTTTGGAGGGCTTGGGGAAACACTTGATGCAAATGATGGAAATGCGATTAATTAACGCTGATGGACTCTGCTTTTCATGCAAATGAAGTTTATTACAAGGGAATGAATAAGATTTAATTGAATCACGCCTGTATTTATGCAAAAAAATGATGAATATTCACCGACTAGACGCAAATGAGGTTGGAGTGTGGATGTTGGTGTTAGGCCACGCCCCTTTTGATTCAAACAAGGCCCCGTGATCACTGGGTGTGGCCACGCCCTTTATGCTAATCAGGGACAAATATGGTCAGCCCAAAATCCCCCAAATTCACCCCAAAATCCTGCTCAGATCCTTCTAAACCCCTCAGGGACCCCCAAAATCCCCCAAATTCACCCCAAAATCCACTTCAGGTGCCCCTAAACCCCTCAGGGATCCCCAAAATCCACCAAATTCACCCCACAATCCCCCATATTCTACCTGGGACCCCCATCATCCCCTACATTTCCCCCCAAAGCCCTCAGATCGCCTCAAAACCCACTGCGTTAGCGCCACCTAGTGGCCGGGAGGTCTCAGTGCCTGCCGGGCTAGAGCCAGGCCGAGCAGGAGCTGCGCATGCGCCGCCTGCTGGGGGAGGAGTCGCCCGTCAGGCCACGCCCCTGGGGGCGGGGCCGCGGCCGCTATGTAAATGAGGCGGCCTTAGATGGGAAAAATGAGCAAATATGGAAAAGATGGCTGAAAATGGAGGAAAATGCGGTTTTTAGGGGGGAAAAGGGGATCTGGGGGCAGTTTGGGGCGATTTGGGGAAAATTGGGGCAGTTCTGGGTCATTTTGGGGACTTTTTGGGGAAGTTTTGGGTCATTTTGGGTCTTTTGGAGGGCTTGGGGAAACACTTGATGCAAATGATGGAAATGCGATTAATTAACGCTGATGGACTCTGCTTTACTGCAAATAAAGTTTATTACAAGGGAATGAATAAGATTTAATTGAATCACGCCTGTATTTATGCCAAAAAATGATGAATATTCTCCGACTATACGCAAATGAGGTTGGAGTGTGGATGTTGGTGTTAGGCCACGCCCCTTTTGATTCAAACAAGGCCCCGTGATCACTGGGTGTGGCCACGCCCTTTATGCTAATCAGGGACAAATATGGTCAGCCAAAAATCCCCATTAAATTCACCCCAAAATCCTCCTCAGATCCTTCTAAACCCCTCAGGGACCCCCAAAATCCCCCAAATTCACCCCAAAATCCACTTCAGATCCCCCTAAACCGCTCAGGGACACCCAAAATCCCCCAAATTCACCCCAAAATCCACTTCAGGTGCCCCTAAACCCCTCAGGGATCCCCAAAATCCACCAAATTCACCCCACAATCCCCCATATTCTACCTGGGACCCCCATCATCCCCTAAATTTCCCCCCAAAGCCCTCAGATCGCCTCAAAACCCACTGCGTTAGCGCCACCTAGTGGCCGGGAGGTCTCAGTGCCTGCCGGGCTAGAGCCAGACCGAGCAGGAGCTGCGCATGCGCCGCCTGCTGGGGGAGGAGTCGCCCGTCAGGCCACGCCCCTGGGGGCGGGGCCGCGGCCGCTATGCAAATGAGGCGGCCTTAGATGGGAAAAATGAGCAAAAATGGAAAAGATGGCTGAAAATGGAGGAAAATGCGGTTTTTAGGGGGGAAAAGGGCGATCTGGGGGCAGTTTGGGGGGATTTGGGGAAAATTGGGGCAGTTCTGGGTCATTTTGGGGACTTTTTGGGGAAGTTTTGGGTCATTTTGGGTCTTTTGGAGGGCTTGGGGAAACACTTGATGCAAATGATGGAATGCGATTAATTAACGCTGATGGACTCTGCTTTTCATTGCAAATAAAGTTATTGCAAGCGGAATCATAAGATTTAATTGAATCACGCCTTATTTAATGCCAAAAAATCTGATGAATATTCACCGACTATACGCCAAATGCAGTTTGGAGTGTGATTGTTGGTAGTTAGGCCACGCCCCTTTTGACAAACAAGGCCCCGTGATCACTGGGTGTGGCACGCGCCTTCTGACTAATCAGACAAATCATGGTCAGCCAAACCCCCCAAATTCACCCCTAAAATCCCTGCTCAGATCCTTCTAAACCCCTAAAAGGGACACCCAAAATCCCCCAAATTCACCCCAAAATCCACTTCAGGTGCCCCTAAACCCCTCAGGGATCCCCAAAATCCACCAAATTCACCCCACAATCCCCCATATTCTACCTGGGACCCCCATCATCCCCTACATTTCCCCCAAAAGCCCTCAGATCGCCTCAAAACCCACTGCGTTAGCGCCACCTCGGGGCCGGGAGGTCTCAGTGCCTGCCGGGCTAGAGCCAGGCCGAGCAGGAGCTGCGCATGCGCCGCCTGCTGGGGGAGGAGTCGCCCGTCAGGCCACGGCCCTGGGGGCGGGGCCGCGGCCGCTATGCAAATGAGGCGGCCTTAGATGGGAAAAATGAGCAAATATGGAAAAGATGGCTGAAAATGGAGGAAAATGCGTTTTTTAGGGGGGAAACGGGGGATCTGGGGGCAGTTTGGGGGGATTTGGGGAAAATTGGGGCAGTTCTGGGCCATTTTGGGGACTTTTTGGGGAAGTTTTGGGTCATTTTGGGTCTTTTGGAGGGCTTGGGGACACACTTGATGCACATGATGGAAATGCGATTAATTAACGCTGATGGACTCTGCTTTTCATGCAATATAAAGTTATTACAAGGAATCAATAGCATTTAATTGGAATCAACGCTGTATTTATTGCCAAAAAATGATGAATATTCACCGACTATAACGCAAATGAGGTTGGAGTGTGGATGTTGGTGTTAGGCCACGCCCCTTTTGATTCAAACAAGGCCCCGTGATCACTGGGTGTGGCCACGCCCTTTATGCTAATCAGGGACAAATATGGCCAGCCCAAAACCCCCAAAATTCACCCCAAAATCCTGCTCAGATCCTTCTAAACCCCTCAGGGACCCCCAAAATCCCCCAAATTCACCCCAAAATCCACTTCAGATCCCCCTAAACCGCTCAGGAACACCCAAAATCCCCCAAATTCACCCCAAAATCCACTTCAGGTGGCCCTAAACCCCTCAGGGATCCCCAAAATCCACCAAATTCACCCCACAATCCCCCATATTCTACCTTGGACCCCCATCATCCCCTACATTTCCCGCCAAAGCCCTCAGATCGCCTCAAAACCCACTGCGTTAGCGCCACCTAGTGGCCGGGAGGTCTCAGTGCCTGCCGGGCTAGAGCCAGGCCGAGCAGGAGCTGCGCATGCGCCGCCTGCTGGGGGAGGAGTCGCCCGTCAGGCCACGGCCCTGGGGGCGGGGCCGCGGCCGCTATGCAAATGAGCGGCCTTAGATGGGAAAAATGACCAAATATGGAAAAGATGGCTGAAAATGGAGCAAAATGCGGTTTTTAGGGGGGAAAAGGGGGATCTGGGGGCAGTTTGGGGGGATTTGGGGAAAATTGGGGCAGTTCTGGGTCATTTTGGGGACTTTTTGGGGAAGTTTTGGGTCATTTTGGGTCTTTTGGAGGGCTTGGGGAAACACTTGATGCAAATGATGGAAATGCGATTAATTAACGCTGATTGACTCTGCTTTTCATGCAAATGAAGTTTATTGCAAGGAAATGAATAAGATTTAATTGAATCACGCCTGTATTTATGTAAATAAATGATGAATATTCACCGACTATACGCAAATGAGGTTGGAGTGTGGATGTTGGTGTTAGGCCACGCCCCTTTTGATTCAAACAAGGCCCCGTGATCACTGGGGGTGGCCACGCCCTTTATGCTAATCAGGGACAAATATGGTCAGCCCAAAACCCCCCAACTTCACCCCAAAATCCTGCTCAGATCCTTCTAAACCCCTCAGGGACCCCCAAAATCCCCCAAATTCACCCCAAAATCCACTTCAGATCCCCCTAAACCGCTCAGGGACACCCAAAATCCCCCAAATTCACCCCAAAATCCACTTCACGTGCCCCTAAACCCCTCAGGGATCCCCAAAATCCACCAAATTCACCCCACAATCCCCCATATTCTACCTGGGACCCCCATCATCCCCTACATTTCCCCCCAAAGCCCTCAGATCGCCTCAAAACCCACTGCGTTAGCGCCACCTAGTGGCCGGGAGGTCTCAGTGCCTGCCGGGCTAGAGCCAGGCCGAGCAGGAGCTGCGCATGCGCCGCCTGCTGGGGGAGGAGTCGCCCGTCAGGCCACGGCCCTGGGGGCGGGGGCGCGGCCGCTATGCAAATGAGGCGGCCTTAGATGGGAAAAATGAGCAAATATGGAAAAGATGGCTGAAAATGGAGGAAAATGCATTTTTTAGGGGGGGAAAAGGGGGATCTGGGGGCAGTTTGGGGGGATTTGGGGAAAATTGGGCAGTTCTGGGTCATTTTGGGGTCATTTTGGAGGGCTTGGGGAAACACTTGATGCAAATGATGGAAATGCGATTAATTAACGCTGATGGACTCTGCTTTTCATGCAAATGAAGTTTATTGCAAGGGAATGAATAAGATCTAATTGAATCACGCCTGTATTATGCAAATAAATGATGAATATTCACCGACTAGACGCAAATGAGGTTGGAGTGAGGATGTTGGTGTTAGGCCACGCCCCTTTTATTCAAACAAGCCCCGTGATCACTGGTGTGCGCGCCACGCCCTTTAGCTAATCAGGGCAAATGATGGGTCAGCCCCACAACCCCAAATTCACCCCAAAATCCACTTCAGATCCCCCTAAACCCCTCAGGGACACCCAAAATCCCCCAAATTCACCCCAAAATCCACTTCAGGTGCCCCTAAACCCCTCAGGGATCCCAAAAATCCACCAAATTCACCCCACAATCCCCCATATTCTACCTGGGACCCCCATCATCCCCTACATTTTCCCCCAAAGCCCTCAGATCGCCTCAAAACCCACTGCGTTAGCGCCACCTAGTGGCCGGGAGGTCTCAGTGCCTGCCGGTCTAGAGCCAGGCCGAGCAGGAGCTGCGCATGCGCCGCCTGCTGGGGGAGGAGTCGCCCGTCAGGCCACGGCCCTGGGGGCGGGGCCGCGGCCGCTATGCAAATGAGGCGCCTTAGATGGGAAAAATGAGCAACTATGGAAAAGATGGCTGAAAATGGAGGAAAATGCGGGTTTTAGGGGGGAAAAGGGGGATCTGGGGGCAGTTTGGGGGGATTTGGGGAAAATTGGGGCAGTTCTGGGTCATTTTAGGGACTTTTTGGGGAAGTTTTGGGTCATTTGGGTCTTTTGGAGGGCTTGGGGAAACACTTGATGCAAATGATGGAAATGCGATTAATTAACGCTGATGGACTCTGCTTTTCATGCAAATGAAGTTTATTGCAAGGGAATGAATAAGATTTAATTGAATCACGCCTGTATTTATGCAAAAAAATGATGAATATTCACCGACTATACGCAAATGAGGTTGGAGTGTGGATGTTGGGGTTAGGCCACACCCCTTTTGATTCAAAGAAGGCCCCGTGATCACTGGGTGTGGCCACGCCCTTTATGCTAATGAGGGACAAATATGGTCAGCCCCAAATCCCCCAAATTCACCCCAAAATCCTGCTCAGATCCTTCTAAACCCCTCAGGGACCCCCAAAATCCACCAAATTCACCCCAAAATCCTGCTCAGATCCTTCTAAACCCTCAGGGAACACCCAAAATCCCCCCAAATCGACCCCAAATCCACTTCAGGTGCCCCTAAACCCCTCAGGGATCCCCAAAATCCACCAAATTCACCCCACAATCCCCCATATTCTACCTGGGACCCCCATCATCCCCTACATTTCCCGCCAAAGCCCTCAGATCGCCTCAAAACCCACTGCGTTAGCGCCACCTAGTTGCCGGGAGGTCTCAGTGCCTGCCGGGCTAGAGCCAGGCCGAGCAGGAGCTGCGCATGCGCCGCCTGCTGGGGGAGGAGTCGCCCGTCAGGCCACGCCCCTGGGGGCGGGGCCGCGGACGCTATGCAAATGAGGCGGCCTTAGATGGGAAAAATGAGCAAATATGGAAAAGATGGCTGAAAATGGAGGAAAATGCCGTTTTTAGGGGGGAAAAGGGGGATCTGGGGGCAGTTTGGGGGGATTTGGGGAAAATTGGGGCAGTTCTGGGTCATTTTGGTGACTTTTTGGGGAAGTTTTGTGTCATTTTGGGTCTTTTGGAGGGCTTGGGGAAACACTTGATGCAAATGATGGAAATGCGATTAATTAACGCTGATGGACTCTGCTTTTCATGCAAATGAAGTTTATTGCAGGGGAATGAATAAGATTTAATTTAATCATGCCTGTATTTATGCAAAAAAATGATGAATATTCACCGACTAGACGCAAATGAGGTTGGAGTGTGGATGTTGGTGTTAGGCCACGCCCCTTTTGATTCAAACAAGGCCCAGTGATCACTGGCTGTGGCCACGCCCTTTATGCTAATGAGGGACAAACATGGTCAGCCCAAAATCCCCATTAAATTCACCCCAAAATCCTGCTCAGATCCTTCTAAAGCCCTCAAGGACACCCAAAATCCCCCAAATTCACCCCAAAATCCACTTCAGATCTCCCTAAACGCCTCAGCGGACACCCAAAATCCACCAAATTCACCCCACAATCCACTTCAGGTGCCCCTAAACCCCTCAGGGATCCCCAAAATCCACCAAATTCACCCCACAATCCCCCATATTCTACCTGGGACCCCCATCATCCCCTACATTTCCCCCAAAAGCCCTCAGATCGCCTCAAAACCCACTGTGTTAGCGCCACCTAGTGGCCGGGAGGTCTCAGTGCCTGCCGGGCTAGAGCCAGGCCGAGCAGGAGTTGCGCATGCGCCGCCTGCTGGGGGAGGAGTCGCCCGTCAGGCCACGCCCCTGGGGGCGGGGCCGCGGCCGCTATGCAAATGAGGCGGCCTTAGATGGGAAAAATGACGAAATATGGAGAAGATGGCTGAAAATGGAGGAAAATGCGGTTTTTAGGGGGGAAAAGGGGGATCTGGGGGCAGTTTGGGGGGATTGGGGGAAAATTGGGGCAGTTCTGGTCATTTTGGGGAGCTTTTGGGGAAGTTTTGGGTCATTTGGGTCTTTTGGAGGCTTGGGAACACTGATGCAAATGATGGAAATGGGAATAATTAACTGCTGATGGACCTCTGCTTTTCCATGCAAATGAAGTTTATTGGCACGGGATGAATAAGATTTAATTGAATCACGCCTGTATTTTATGCAAAAAAATGATGAATATCACGACTAGACGCAAATGAGGTGGAGTGTGGATGTTGGTGTTTAGGCACGCCCCTTTTGATCAAACAAGGCCCCGTGATCACTGGCTGTGGCCACGCCCTTTATGGCTAATCAGGGACATAACATGGCAGCCCAAAATCCCCATTAAATCACCCAAAATCCTGCTCAGATCCGTCTAAACCCCTCAAGGACCCCCAAAATCCCCCAAATTCACCCCAAAATCCACTTCAGGTGCCCCTAAACCCCTCAGGGATCCCAAAATCCACCAAATTCACCCCACAATCCCCCATATTCTACCTGGGACCCCCATCATCCCCTACATTTCCCCCCAAAGCCCTCAGATCGCCTCAAAACCCACTGCGTTAGCGGCACCTAGTGGCCGGGAGGTCTCAGTGCCTGCCGGGCGAGAGCCAGGCCGAGCAGGAGCTGCGCATGCGCCGCCTGCTGGGGGAGGAGTCGCCCGTCAGGCCACGCCCCTGGGGGCGGGACCGCGGCCGCTATGCAAATGAGGCGGCTTTAGATGAGAAAAATGAGCAAATATGGAAAAGATGGCTGAAAATGGAGGAAAATGCGGTTTTTAGGGGGGAAAAGGGGGATCTGGGGGCAGTTTGGGGGGATTTTGGGAAAATTGGGGCAGTTCTGGGTCATTTTGGGGACTTTTTGGGGAAGTTTTGGGTCATTTTGGGTCTTTTGGAGGGCTTGGGGAAACACTTGATGCAAATGATGGAAATGGGATTAATTAACGCTGATGGACTCTGCTTTTCATGCAAATAAAGTTTATTGCAAGGGAATGAATAAGATTTAATTGAATCACGCCTGTATTTTGCAAGAAAATGATGAATATTCTCCGACTATACGCAAATGAGGTTGGAGTGTGGATGTTGGTGTTAGGCCACGCCCCTTTTGATTCAAACAAGGCCCGTGATCAACTGGCTTGTGCCACGCCCTTTTGCTAATCAGGACAAACATGGTCACCCAAAATCCCCATTTAAATTCACACACCAAAATCACTGCTCAATCCGTCTAAACTCCTCAAGGACCCCCAAAATCCCCCAAATTCACCCCAAAATCCACTTCAGGTGCCCCTAAACCCCTCAGGGATCCCCAAAATCCACCAAATTCACCCCACAATCCCCCATATTCTACCTGGGACCCCCATCATCCCCTACATTTTCCCCCAAAGCCCTCAGATCGCCTCAAACCCCACTGCGTTAGCGCCACCTAGTGGCCGGGAGGTCTCAGTGCCTGCCGGGCTAGAGCCAGGCCGAGCAGGAGCTGCGCATGCGCCGCCTGCTGGGGGAGGAGTCGCCCGTCAGGCCACGCCCCTGGGGGCGGGGCCGCGGCCGCTATGCAAATGAGGCGGCCTTAGATGGGAAAAATGACCAAATATGGAAAAGATGGCTGAAAATGGAGGAAAATGCGGTTTTTAGGGGGGAAAAGGGGGATCTGGGGGCAGTTTGGGGGGATTTGGGGAAAATTGGGGCAGTTCTGGGTCATTTTGGGGACTTTTTGGGGAAGTTTTGGGTCATTTTGGGTCTTTTGGAGGGCTTGGGGAAACACTTGATGCAAATGATGGAAATGCGATAATTAACGCTGATGGACTCTGCTTTTCATGCAAATGAAGTTTATTGCAAGGGAATGAATAAGATAATTGAATCACGCCTGTATTTATGCAAATAAATGATGAATATTCACCGACTAGACGCAAATGAGGTTGGAGTGTGGATGTTGGTGTTAGGCCACGCCCCTTTTGATTCAAACAAGGCCCCGTGATCACTGGGTGTGGCCACGCCCTTTATGCTAATCAGGGACAAATATGGTCAGCCCAAAACCCCCCAAATTCACCCCAAAATCCTGCTCAGATCCTTCTAAACCCCTCAGGGACCCCCAAAATCCCCCAAATTCACCCCAAAATCCACTTCAGATCTCCCTAAACCGCTCAGGGACACCCAAAATCCCCCAAATTCACCCCAAAATCCACTTCAGGTGCCCCTAAACCCCTCAGGGATCACCAAAATCCACCAAATTCACCCCACAATCCCCCATATTCTACCTGGGACCCCCATCATCCCCTACATTTCCCCCCAAAGCCCTCAGATCGCCTCAAAACCCACTGCGTTAGCGCCACCTAGTGGCCGGGAGGTCTCAGTGCCTGCCGGGCTAGAGCCAGGCCGAGCAGGAGCTGCGCATGCGCCGCCTGCTGGGGGAGGAGTCGCCCGTCAGGCCACGCCCCTGGGGGCGGGGCCGCGGCCGCTATGCAAATGAGGCGGCCTTAGATGAGAAAAATGAGCAAATATGGAAAAGATGGCTGAAAATGGAGGAAAATGCGGTTTTTAGGGGGGAAAAGGGGATCTGGGGGCAGTTTGGGGGGATTTGGGGAAAATTGGGGCAGTTCTGGGTCATTTTGGGGAAGTTTTGGGGAAGTTTTGGGTCATTTTGGGTCTTTTGGAGGGCTTGGGGAAACACTTGATGCAAATGATGGAAATGCGATTAATTAACGCTGATGGACTCTGCTTTTCATGCCAATGAAGTTTATTGCAAGGGAATGAATAAGATTTAATTGAATCACGCCTGTATTTATGCCAAAAAATGATGAATATTCACCGACTATACGCAAATGAGGTTGGAGTGTGGATGTTGGTGTTAGGCCACGCCCTTTTGATTCAAACAAGGCCCCGTGATCACTGGCTGTGGCCACGCCCTTTATGCTAATCAGGGACAAATATGGTCAGCCCAAAACCCCCCAACTTCACCCCAAAATCCTGCTCAGATCCTTCTAAACCCCTCAGGGACCCCCAAAATCCCCCAAATTCACCCCAAAAATCCACTTCAGATCCCCCTAAACCGCTCAGGGACACCCAAAATCCCCCAAATTCACCCCAAAATCCACTTCAGGTGCCCCTAAACCCCTCAGGGATCCCCAAAATCCACCAAATTCACCCCACAATCCACTTCAGATCCCCTAAACCGCTCAGGGACACCCAAAATCCCCAAATTCAACCCCAAAATTCCGCCCCCCATTCAGGTGCCCTAAACCCCTCGGGATCCAAAATCCACCAAATTCACCCCACAATCCCCAATTCTACTGGGCCCCCATCATCCCCTACATTTCCCCCACCCTCAGATCGCCTCAAAACCCCCTGCGTTAGCGCCAGCTAGTGGCCGGGAGGTCTCAGTGCCTGCCGGGCTGAAGCCAGGCCGAGCAGGAGCTGCGCATGCGCCGCCTGCTGGGGGAGGAGTCGCCCGTCAGGCCACGCCCCTGGGGGCGGGGCCGCGGCCGCTATGCAAATGAGGCGGCCTTAGATGGGAAAAATGAGCAAATATGGAAAAGATGGCTGAAAATGGAGGAAAATGCGGTTTTAAGGGGGGAAAAGGGGATCTGGGGGCAGTTTGGGGGGATTTGGGGAAAATTGGGGCAGTTCTGGGTCATTTTGGGGACTTTTTGGGGAAGTTTTGGGTCATTTTGGGTCTTTTGGAGGGCTTGGGGAAACACTTGATGCAAATGATGGAATGCGATTAATAACGGCTGATGGACTCTGCTTTTTCATGCAAAGAAGTTATTGCAAGGGAAATGAATAAGATTTAATTGAATCACGCCTGTATTTATGCAATATAATGATGAATATTCACCGACTAGACGAAATGAGGTTGGAAGTGTGGATGTTGGTGTTAGGCCACGCCCCTTTTGATTCAAACAAGGCCCCGTGATCACTGGCTGTGGCCACGCCCTTTATGCTAATGAGGGACAAATATGGTCAGCCCAAAATCCCCATTAAATTCACACCAAAATCCTGCTCAGATCCTTCTAAACCCCTCAGGGACCCCCAAAATCCCCCAAATTCACCCCAAAATCCACTTCAGATCCCCCTAAACCGCTCAGGGACACCCAAAATCCCCCAAATTCACCCCAAAATCCACTTCAGGTGCCCCTAAAACCCCTCAGGGATCCCCAAAATCCACCAAATTCACCCCACAATCCCCCATATTCTACCTGGGACCGCCATCATCCCCTACATTTCCCCCCAAAGCCCTTAGATCGCCTCAAAACCCACTGCGTTTGCGCCACCTAGTGGCCGGGAGGTCTCAGTGCCTGCCGGGCTAGAGCCAGGCCGAGCAGGAGCTGCGCATGCGCCACCTGCTGGGGGAGGAGTCGCCCGTCAGGCCACGCCCCTGGGGGCGGGGCCGCGGCCGCTATGCAAATGAGGCGGCCTTAGATGGGAAAAATGAGCAAATATGGAAAAGATGGCTGAAAATGGAGGAAAATGCGGTTTTTAGGGGGGAAAAGGGCGATCTGGGGGCAGTTTGGGGGGATTTGGGGAAAATTGGGGCAGTTCTGGGTCATTTTGGGGACTTCTTGGGGAAGTTTGGGTCATTTTGGGTCTTTTGGAGGGCTTGGGGAAACACTTGATGCAAATGATGGAAATGCGATTAATTAACGCTGATGGACTCTGCTTTTCATGCAAATGAAGTTTATTGCAAGGGAATGAATAAGATTTAATTGAATCACGCCTGTATTTATGCAAAAAAATGATGCATATTCACCGACTAGACGCAAATGAGGTTGGAGTGTGAATGTTGGTGTTAGGCCACGCCCCTTTTGATTCAAACAAGGCCCCGTGATCACTGGCTGTGGCCACGCCCTTTATGCTAATGAGGGACAAACATGGTCAGCCCAAAATCCCCATTAAATTCACCCCAAAATCCTGCTCAGATCCGTCTAAACTCCTCAAGGACCCCCCAAATCCCCCAAATTCACCCCAAAATCCACTTCAGGTGCCCCTAAACCCCTCAGGGATCCCCAAAATCCACCAAATTCACCCCACAATCCCCCATATTCTACCTGGGACCCCCATCATCCCCTACATTTCCCCCAAAGGCCTCAGATCGCCTCAAAACCCACTGCGTTAGCGCCACCTAGTGGCCAGGAGGTCTCAGTGCCTGCCGGGCTAGAGCCAGGCCGAGCAGGAGCTGCGCATGCGCCGCCTGCTGGGGGAGGAGTCGCCCGTCAGGCCACGCCCCTGGGGGCGGGGCCGCGGCGCTATGCAAATGAGGCGGCCTTAGATGGGAAAAATGAGCAAACTATGAAAGATGGCTGAAAATGGAGGAAAATGCGTTTTAGGGGGAAGGGGATCTGGGCCAGTTTGGGGGATTTGGGAAAATTGGGGCCAGTTCTTGGGTCAATTTTGGGGACTTTTTGGGGAAGTTTTGGGTCATTTTGGGTCTTTTGGAGGGCTTGGGGAAACACTTGATGCAAATGATGGAAATGCGATTAATTAACGCTGATGGACTCTCCTTTTCATGCAAATGAAGTTTATTGCAAGGGAATGAATAAGATTTAATTGAATCACGCCTGTATTTATGCAAATAATGATGAATATTCACCGACTAGACGCAAATGAGGTTGGAGTGTGGATGTTGGTGTTAGGCCACGCCCCTTTTGATTCAAACAAGGCCCCATGATCACTGGCTGTGGCCACGCCCTTTATGCTAATCAGGGACAAACATGGTCAGCCCAAAATCCCCATTAAATTCACCCCAAAATCCTGCTCAGATCCGTCTAAACTCCTCAAGGACCCCCAAAATCCCCCAAATTCACCCCAAAATCCACTTCAGGTGCCCCTAAACCCCTCAGGGATCCCTAAAATCCACCAAATTCACCCCACAATCCGCCATATTTTACCTGGGACCCCCATCATCCCCTACATTTCCCCCCAAAGCCCTCAGATCGCCTCAAAACCCACTGCGTTAGCGCCACCTAGTGGCCGGGAGGTCTCAGTGCCTGCCGGGCTAGAGCCAGGCCGAGCAGGAGCTGCTCATGCGCCGCCTGCTGGGGGAGGAGTCGCCCGTCATGCCACGCCCCTGGGGGCGGGGCCGCGGCCGCTATGCAAATGAGGCTGCCTTAGATGGGAAAAATGAGCAAATATGGAAAAGATGGCTGAAAATGGAGGAAAATGCGGTTTTTAGGGGGGAAAAGGGGATCTGGGGGCAGTTTGGGGGGATTTGGGGAAAATTGGGGCAGTTCTGGGTCATTTTGGGGAAGTTTTGGGGAAGTTTTGGGTCATTTTGGGTCTTTTGGAGGGCTTGGGAAACACTGATGGCAAATGATGGAAATGCATTAAATTAACTGCTGATGGACTCTGCTTTTCATGCAAATGAAGTTTAGTGCAAGGGAATGAATGATTTAATTGATCACGCCTGTATTATTATGCAAAAAAATGATGAATATTCACCGACTAGGACGCATGAGATTCGGAGTGTGAATGTTGGTGTTAGGCCACGCCCTTGATTGATTCAAACAAGGCCCCGTGAATCCTGGCTGTGGCCACGCCCTCTTATGCTATCAGGGCAAACAATGGTCAGCCCAAATCCCCCATTAAATTCACCCAAAATCCTGCTTCCAGATCTTCTAAACCCGTCCAAGGACCCCCAAAATCCCCAAATTCACCCCAAAATCCTGCTAGATCCGGTCTAACTCCTCAAGCCCAAAATCCCCCAAATTCACCCCAAAATCCACTTCAGGTGCCCCTAAACCCCTCAGGGATCCCCAAAATCCACCAAATTCACCCCACAATCCCCCATATTCTACCTGGGACCCCCATCATCCCCTACATTTTCCCCCCAAGCCCTCAGATCGCCTCAAAACCCACTGCGTTAGCGCCACCTAGTGGCCGGGAGGTCTCAGTGCCTGCCGGGCTAGAGCCAGGCCGAGCAGGAGCTGCGCATGTGCCACCTGCTGGGGGAGGAGTCGCCCGTCAGGCCACGCCCTCTGGGGCGGGGCCGGCGGCCGCTATGCAAATGAGGCGGCCTTAGATGGAAAATGAGCAAATATGGAAAAGATTGGCTGAAAATGGAGGAAAAATGCCGTTTTTCAGGGGGGAAAAGGGGTTCTGGGCAGTTTGGGGGGATTTGGGGAAAAACTGGGGCAGTTTGGGTCCATTTTGGGGACTTTTTGGGGAAGTTTTGGGTCATTTGGGTCTTTTGGAGGGCTTGGGGAAACACTTGATGCAAATGATGAAATGCGATAATTAACGCTGATGGACTCTGCTTTTCATGCAAATGAAGTTTATTGCAAGGGAATGAATAAGATTTAATTGAATCACGCCTGTATTTATGCCAAAAAATGATGAATATTCACCGACTATACGCAAATGAGGTTGGAGTGTGGATGTTGGTGTTAGGCCACGCCCTTTTGATTCAAACAAGGCCCCGTGATCACTGGCTGTGGCCACGCCCTTTATGCTAATCAGGGACAAATATGGTCAGCCCAAAATGCCCATTAAATTCACCCCAAAATCCTGCTCAGATCCTTCTAAACCCCTCAGGGACCCCCAAAATCCCCCAAATTCACCCCAAAATCCACTTCAGGTGCCCTTAAACCCCTCAGGGATCCCCAAAATCCACCAAATTCACCCCACAATCCCCCATATTCTACCTGGGACCCCCATCATCCCCTACATTTCCCCCCAAAGCCCTCAGATCGCCTCAAAAACCACTGCGTTAGCGCCACCTAGTGGCCGGGAGGTCTCAGTGCCTGCCGGGCTCGAGCCAGGCCGAGCAGGAGCTGCGCCTGCGCCGCCTGCTGGGGGAGGAGTCGCCCGTCAGGCCACGGCCCTGGGGCGGGGCCGCGGCCGCTATGCAAATGAGGCGGCCTTAGATGGGAAAAATGACCAACTATAGAAAAGATGGCTGAAAATGGAAGAAAATGCGGTTTTTAGGGGGGAAAAGGGGGATCTGGGGGCAGTTTGGGGGGATTTGGGGAAAATTGGGGCAGTTCTGGGTCATTTTGGGGACTTTTTGGGGAAGTTTTTGGTCATTTTGGGTCTTTTGGAGGGCTTGGGGAAACCCTTGATGCAAATGATGTAAATGCGATGAATTAACGCTGATGGACTCTGCTTTTCATGCAAATGAAGTTTATTGCAAAGGAATGAATAAGATTTAATTGAATCACGCCTGTATTTATGCAAAAAAATGATGAATATTCACCGACTATACGCAAATGAGGTTGGAGTGTGGATGTTGGTGTTAGGCCACGCCCCTTTTGATTCAATCAAGGCCCCGTGATCACTGCTGTGGCCAACGCCCTTTATGCTAATCAGGACAAATATGGTCAGCCCAAAATCCCATTCAATCACGCCCAAATCCACTTCAGATCCCCCAAAACGGCTCAGGGACACCAAAATCCCCCAATTCACCCAAAATCCACTTCAGGTCCCCCGAAACCCCTCAGGGATCCCCAAAATCCACCAAATTCACCCCACAATCCCCCATATTCTACCTGGGACCTCCATCATCCCCTACATTTCCCCCCAAAGCCCTCAGATCGCCTCACAACCCACTGCGTTAGCGCCACCTAGTGGCCGGGAGGTCTCAGTGCCTGCCGGGCTAGAGCCAGGCCGAGCAGGAGCTGCGCATGCTCCGCCTGCTGGGGGAGGAGTCGCCCGTCAGGCCACGCCCCTGGGGGCGGGGCCGCGGCCGCTATGCAAATGAGGCGGCCCTAGATGGGAAAAATGACCAAATATGGAAAAGATGGCTGAAAATGGAGGAAAATGCGGTTTTTAGGGGGGAAAAGGGGGATCTGGGGGAAGTTTGGGGGGATTTGGGGAAAATTGGGGCAGTTCTGGGTCATTTTGGGGACTTTTTGGGGAAGTTTTGGGTCATTTTGAGTCTTTTGGAGGGCTTGGGGAACACTTGATGCAAATGATGGAAATGCGATTAATTAACGCTGATGGACTCTGCTTTTCATGCAAATGAAGTTTATTGCAAGGGAATGAATAAGATCTAATTGAATCACGCCTTTATTTATGCAAAAAAATGATGAATATTCACCGACTATACGCAAATGAGGTTGGAGTGTGAATGTTGGTGTTAGGCTACGCCCCTTTTGCTTCAAACAAGGCCCTGTGATCACTGGGTGTGGCCACGCCCTTTATGCTAATCAGGGACAAATATGGCCAGCCCAAAATCCCATTAAATTCCACCCCAAAATCCACTTCAGATCCCCCTAAACCGCTCAGGGACACCCAAAATCCCCCAAATTCACCCCAAAATCCACTTCAGGTGCCCCTAAACCCTTCAGGGATCCCCAAAATCCACCAAATTCACCCCACAATCCCCCATATTCTACCTGGGACCCCCATCATCCCCTACATTCCCCCCCAAAGCCCTCAGATCGCCTCAAAACCCACTGCGTTAGCGCCACCTAGTGGCCGGGAGGTCTCAGTGCCTGCCGGGCTAGAGCCAGGCCGAGCAGGAGCTGCGCATGCGCCGCCTGCTGGGGGAGGAGTCGCCCGTCAGGCCACGGCCCTGGGGGCGGGGGCGCGGCCGCTATGCAAATGAGGCGGCCTTAGATGGGAAAAATGAGCAAATATGGAAAAGATGGCTGAAAATGGAGGACAATGCGGTTTTTAGGGGGGAAAAGGGGGATCTGGGGGCAGTTTGGGGGGATTTGGGGAAAATTGGGGCAGTTCTGGGTCATTTTGGGGACTTTTTGGGGAAGTTTTGGGTCATTTTGGGTCTTTTGGAGGCTTGGGGAAACACTTGATCAATCGATGGAAATGCGATTAATTAACGTGATTGGACTCCTCTTTTCATGCAAATGAAGTTTTATGCAAGGATGAATAAATTAATTGAATCACGCCTGTTATTTTGCAAATAAATGATGAATATTCACCGACTAGACCGCAAAGAGGTTTGGAGTGTGAATGTTGGTGTTAGGCCACGCCAACTTTTGATTCACAAGGCCCGGAATCACTGGCTGTGGCCACGCCCTTTATGCTAATGAGGGACAAACATGGTCAGCCCAAAATCCCCCAAATTCACTCCAAAATACACTTCAGATCTCCCAAAACCGCTCAGGGACACCCAAAATCCCCCAAATTCACCCCAAAATCCACTTCAGGTGCCCCTAAACCCCTCAGGGATCCCCAAAATCCACCAAATTCACCCCACAATCCCCCATATTCTACCTGGGACCCCCCATCATCCCCTACATTTCCCCCCAAAGCCCTCAGATCGCCTCAAAACCCACTGCGTTAGCGCCACCTAGTGTCCGGGAGGTCTCAGTGCCTGCCGGGCTAGAGCCAGGCCGAGCAGGAGCTGCGCATGCGCCGCCTGCTGGGGGAGGAGTCGCCCGTCAGGCCACGCCCCTGGGGGCGGAGCCGCGGCCGCTATGCAAATGAGGCGGCCTTAGATGGGAAAAATGAGCAAATATGGAAAAGATGGCTGAAAATGGAGAAAATGCGGTTTTTAGGGGGGAAAAGGGGGATCTGGGGGCAGTTTGGGGGGATTTGGGGAAAATTGGGGCAGTTCTGGGTCATTTTGGGGACTTTTTGGGGAAGTTTTGGGTCATTTTGGGTCTTTTGGAGGGCTTGGGAAACACTTGATGCAAATGATGGAAATGCGATTAATTAACGCTGATGGACTCTGCTTTTCATGCAAATGAAGTTTATTGCAAAGGAATGAATAAGATCTAATTGAATCACGCCTGTATTTATGCCAAAAAATGATGAATATTCACCGACTAGACGCAAATGAGGTTGGAGTGTGGATGTTGGTGTTAGGCCACGCCCCTTTTGATTCAAACAAGGCCCGGACACTGGCCTGGGCCACACCCTTTAATGCTATCAGGGACAAACTGGTCAGCCCAAAATCCCCCAAATTCACCCCAAAATCCACTTCAGATCCCCCTAAACTGCTCAGGGACACCCAAAATCCCCCAAATTCACCCCAAAATCCACTTCAGGTGCCCCTAAACCCCTCAGGGATCCCCAAATCCACCAAATTCACCCTACAATCCCCCATATTCTACCTGGGACCCCCATCATCCCCTACATTTCCCCCCAAAGCCCTCAGATCGCCTCAAAACCCACTGCGTTAGCGCCACCTAGTGGCCGGGAGGTCTCAGTGCCTGCCGGGCTAGAGCCAGGCCGAGCAGGAGCTGCGCATGCGCCGCCTGCGGGGGGAGGAGTCGCCTGTCAGGCCACGCCCCGGGGGCGGGCCCGGCCGTATGATGAGGCCGACTTAGATGGGAAAAATGAGCAAATTGGAAACGAGGGCTGAAAATGGAGGAAAATGCGGTTTTTAGGGGGAAAAAGGGGGATCTGGGGGCAGTTTGGGGGGATTTGGGGAAAATTGGGGCAGTTCTGGGTCATTTTGGGGACTTTTTGGGGAAGTTTTGGGTCATTTTGGGTCTTTTGGAGGGCTTGGGAAACACTTGATGCAAATGATGGAAATGCGATTAATTAACGCTGATGGACTCTGCTTTTCATGCAAATGAAGTTTATTGCAAGGAAATGAATAAGATTTAATTGAATCACGCCTGTATTTATGTAAATAAATGATGAATATTCACAGACTATACGCAAATGAGGTTGGAGTGTGGATGTTGGTGTTAGGCCACGCCCCTTTTGATTCAAACAAGGCCCCGTGATCACTGGCTGTGGCCACGCCCTTTATGCTAATCAGGGACAAATATGGTCAGCCCAAAACCCCCCAAATTCACCCAAAATCCTGCTCAGATCCTCCTAAACCCCTCAGGGACCCCCAAAATCCCCCAAATTCAACCCAAAATCCACTTCAGGTGCCCCTAAACCCCTCAGGGATCCCCAAAATCCACCAAATTCACCCCACAATCCCCCATATTCTACCTGGGACCCCCATCATCCCCTACATTTCCCCCAAAGCCCTCAGATCGCCTCAAAACCCACTGCGTTAGCGCCACCTAGTGGCCGGGAGGTCTCAGTGCCTGCCGGGCTAGAGCCAGGCCGAGCAGGAGCTGCGCATGCGCCGCCTGCTGGGGGAGGAGTCGCCCGTCATGCCACGCCCCTGGGGGCGGGGCCGCGGCCGCTATGCAAATGAGGCGGCCTTAGATGGGAAAAATGACCAACTATGGAGAAGATGGCTGAAAATGGAGGAAAATGCGGTTTTAGGGGGAAAAGGGGAATCTGGCGCAGTTTTGGGGTTGGGGAAATGGGCAGTTTGGCCGTCATTTTGGGGACTTTTATGGGGAAGTTTTGGCGTCATTTGGTCTTTTGAGGGCTTGGAACACTTGATGCAATGATGAAATGCGAGCAATTAACGCTTGATCCGGACTCTGCTTTTCATGCAAATGAAGTTTATTGCAAGGGAATGAATAAGATTTAATTGAATCACGCCTGTATTTTGCAATAAATATAATATGTCACCGACCAGACGCAAAATGAGGTTGAGTGTGGATGTTGGGTAGCCACGCCCTTTGATTCAAAACAAGGCCCCGTGATCACTTGCTGTGCCACGCCTTTATGCTAATGAGGGACAAACATGGTCAGCCCAAAATCCCCCAAATTCACCCCAAAATCCACTTCAGATCCCCCTAAACCGCTCAGGGACACCCAAAATCCCCCAAATTCACCCCAAAATCCACTTCAGGTGCCCCTAAAACCCCTCAGGGATCCCCAAAATCCACCAAATTCACCCCACAATCCCCCATATTCTACCTGGGACCCCCATCATCCCCTACATTTCCCCCCAAAGCCCTCAGATCGCCTCAAAAACCACTGCGTTAGCGCCACCTAGTGGCCGGGAGGTCTCAGTGCCTGCCGGGCTAGAGCCAGGCCGAGCAGGAGCTGCGCATGCGCCGCCTGCTGGGGGAGGAGTCGCCCGTCAGGCCACGCCCCTGGGGGCGGGGCCGGGGCCGCTATGCAAATGAGGCGGCCTTAGATGGGAAAAATGACCAACTATGGAAAAGATGGCTGAAAATGGAGGAAAATGCGTTTTTAGGGGGGGAAAAGGGGGATATGGGGCAGTCTTGGCGGATTGGGGAAAACTGGGGCATTCTGGGTCATTTTTGGACTTTTTGGTGGGGAGTTGGTCATTTTGGCTTTGGAGGCTTGGGAAACACTGGATGCAAAAATGATGCGCAAATGCCGATGAAATTAACGTGATGGACTCTGTTTCATGCAAATGAAGTTATTGCAAGGGAATGAAATAAGCATTTAATTGAATCCGCCGTATTTACAAAAAATGATGAATATTCACGATAGACAGCAAATTGGGTCTTGGAGTGCCTGTGAATGTTGGTGTTAGGCCACGCCCCTTTTGATTCAAACAAGGCCCCGTGATCACTGGCTGTGGCCACGCCCTTTATGCTAATCAGGGACAAACATGGTCAGCCCAAAATCCCCCAAATTCCCCCCAAAATCCACTTCAGATCCTTCTAAGCCCCTCAGAAACCCCCAAAATCCCCCAAATTCACCCCAAAATCCACTTCAGGTGCCCCTAAACCCCTCAGGGATCCCCAAAATCCACCAAATTCACCCCACAATCCCCCATATTCTACCTGGGGGCCCCCTGATCCC
>JAVTVJ010011428.1:0-29840 GCA_034509425.1 Eopsaltria australis | reverse complement strand
AGCCAGAGTTCTAGCTGATGGCAGCTTGGGTCTGGGAAGGATCTTGATCCATGCGGCATTTCAGGTGGCGTCCGGTGTTGCCTTTTCCCCCAGCCTGAAAAAGAAACTCGAGATCATTTTAGCAAGGAGGTAATATAAAAGGGGATCTTTATTTTGAAGGTCTTCAGGAGCAGTTATGGAAAGGTGTCCATAAAAGCCCAGCCCCTCCAGTAGTGAGTACATATTTATAGCTTTTAGGAAATTAGCATAATTAAGAGCACCAATAAGGAGAACAAGTGGCGATTCAATTCCCCCTCAGGTCCAGCCCCTTCCCTGGAGCCCGCCTCTCAGCACTGGCTGCACTCTGCTTATGAAAATGTACCTCAGAGTTGTTCTCGGCCTTGGTTCCCAGGAAGAACTGAGATAGGACAGGGCCTTGCAACCCCCTGTGGCTTGGAGCTCTGGAATTTTTTTTGTCTTTCTGCTTAGGGAAAGGCTATGGAAAGGTACTGGAAAAACTAGCTATTAATATAGTAGGCTACAGAGCCACAAAAATATGGGCAGAGAGTACAGAGAACATATAAAGAAAAAAGGCAGAAACCAAACGGCATCACCGGGAGGCAGAGTGCCTTAGGGCTGGGACACAAAAAGTGTCCCTTTTCTCTGAGAAAGAGAACTCTGCCCCCAGGTTCTTGATGTCAGTTTGGAGGAGGGTTTTGGCCCTGCAAGGGCAGCCAGGGTCTTGTCGGTGGCAGCTTGGGTCTGCGAGGGATCTTGATCCCTACGGAATTTCAGGAGGCAGCTGGGAGCACAGTGCCTTAAGGCCGAGAAACAAATAGTGTCCCTTTCCTCTGAGAAAGAGAACTCTGCCCCCCAGTTTCTTGATGGCAGTTTGGAGGAGGGTTTTGGCCCTGCAAGTGCTGCCAAGGCTCTTTATTGTGGCAGCTAGGGTCTGCAAGGAATCTTGATCCATACTAATTTTCAGGAGGCAGCAGAGAGCACAGTGCCTTAGGGTCAGGACACAAAAGTGTCCCTTTTCTCTGAGAAAGAGAGCTCTGCCCCCCAGTTTCTTGATGTCAGTTTGGAGGAGGGTTTTGGCCCTGCAAGGGCAGCCAGTGTCCTAGTCGGTGGCAGCTTGGGTCTGTGAGGGATCTTGCTCCATGCGGAATTTGAAGAGGCGGCAGTCGAACTCCCTGACATGGGGTCCTACGATACAAATGATGGCACTTTTCCAACGGAAAAGAAAACTATAGGCCCCAGATTCATGTATCGTTTGGTGGATGGATTTTAGCCCTACAATTGCAGCCAGAGTTCTAGTTGATGGCTGCTTGCGTCAGCCAGTAATCTTGATCCATACGGAATTTCAGGGGGCGTCCGGAAGAACAGTGCCTTAGGGCTGGGACACAAAAAGTGTCCCTTTTCTCTGGGAAAGAGAACTCTGCCCCCCACTTTCTTGATGTCAGTTTGGAGGAGGGTTTTGTCCCTGCAAAGGCAGCAGGGTCCTTTCTTTGTGGGCAGCTTGGGTCTGCGCAGCAAATCTAATCCATGCGGAATTTTCAGCATGTGGCCTGTTAACTCCCAGATATGTGGCCTTCGCATGCAAACAATGGCCCGTATTTACTGTGAAGAAAACTCAGTCCCCCCAGATGCATGATGCCAGTTTTTTTAGGAGGCATTTAGCCCTACAATTGCAGCCAGAGTTCTAATTTGTGCAAGCTTGGGTCTGGGAAGGATCTTGATCCATGCGGAATTTCAGGTTTGTGTTCCGGGAGCACAGTGCCTTGGGGCCAGGACACAAAAAGTGTCCCTTTTCTCTGAGAAAGAGAACTCTGCCCCCCAGTTTCGTGATGTCAGTTTGGAGGAGGGTTTTGGCCCTGCAAGGGCAGCCAGGGTCCCTTGTTGGTGGCAGCTTGGGTCTGCGAGGAATCTTAATCCATGCGGAATTTCAGCATGCGGCTGTCAACTCCCAGATATGTGGCCTTCGATGCAAACAATGGCGCATTTCCATTTGAAAGAAAACTCAGTCCCCCAGATGCATGATGCCAGTTTTTAGGAGGCATTTAGCCCTGCATTAGCAGCCAGAGTTCTAGTTAAAGGCAGCTTGGGTCTGGGAAAGATCTTGATCCGTGTGGCATTTCAGGTGGCGTCGCGGTGTTGCCTTTTCCCGCCAGCCTGGAAAAGAAACTCGAGATCATTTTAGCAAGAGGTAAATATAAAAGGGGAAATCTTTTAATTGAAGGTCTTCAGGAGCAGTTATGGAAAGGTGTCCATAAAAGCCAGCCCATCCAGGGGTGGGTACATATTTATAGTTTTAGGAAATTAGCATAATTAAGAGCACCAAATAAGGAGAACAAGTGGCGATTCAAAGATCCCCTCAGGTCCTAGCCCCTTCCCTGGGAGCCCCCCTCTCGCCTGGCTGCACTCTGCTTATGAAAATGTACCTCAGAGTTGTTCTCGGCCTTGGTTTCCAGGAAGAACTGAGATAGGACAGGGCCTTGCAACCCCCTGGGGCTTGGAGCTCTGGAATTTGTTTTGTCTTTCTGCTTAGGGAAAGGCTATGGAAAGGTACTGGAAAAACTAGCTATTAATATAGTAGGCTACAGAGCCACAAAAAATATGGGCAGAGAGTACAGAGAACATATAAAAGAAAAAAGGCAGAAACCAAACGGCATCATTCCCCCCTTTTTTAGAGACTAACAAGACTCTGTCTTGTCTAGTCTCTACTCTGCATTCAATCATACCTCTGGTTTATACAACTGGCTATCCCACTAGTTTTACACAGATGCTAATTATAACTACAGTTACCATGAACATTTCTTTTATCTAGGTTCAGTTTGGTAACCATGAAGTGAGTGTACTGAAGATATTCAAGGTTCAGTAAGCTCTTTTGAGAGTTACTTGTTGTAGAATTTGAGTTTGCTTTCAAATTTCAAACAAATTTCTAAAAAAATTTTTCATTCAGATTTGCATAAGAACAACAACTAGTGTTAATGATTTTGTGGCTAGTAGGAAATTAAGAGCTATTTTGTTTTGTCAACAGCCTTTAATATGATTAAACATACATTTGGAATCACAGCTCCATGGGCACAGGCCCAATCTTTATCTTGGGGCAAAAACTTACCGCAAGGCCAGAATTCTCACTTTGCAAGTTGTCGCTTATGAAGAGCTTTTGGATACATTTTGGATAGAGTACATGGCAAATTAGGACCAAATTGAATCAACGGTTACCAACTGTAAGCAGATTAAGAGTACAAAAGAACAAGTTTAAAATCATATCATCTCAATTTGTATCAGGTCTCTGTTTTCTTGGCTGTCTATGGAAGCAGTACGTCTTTTACTCTGGAGCAGTGAATTCCAGCTCTCTGCAGCGCTTTGGATTTGGTGAGGGTAGTCAGGACTTGGAATGACTCTTTTGACTTAGCTCGTAAGATTACTGTCCCTTCATTCAACATAGACTCAGTCTCTAGGCTTGAATATTTGCTAGTCTTCCTTCCTTCTAGATGACTTTGCTCAGTTCTAGATCTTTCATTGATATAATCAGTTCAGCTTTTTGTGATGGTACATTTGATGGTAACACTTTTCTCATGGTTTCCTGGTTCGTGGTTGTTACTGCATTACCTGTCTTTTGTTTGCCATCTCGCATGAAGCTGCTCTCATCTGCATACAGCTCCCAGGCTGGCACATCTTTCAGGTCTGCTCTGCTGGAATAGGCTTCTTCCATGGTCTGCAAACAGTCAGACTTAAAAACATTATCAGTTAGTGCTGGGAACAGACATACTAGGATTGACAGCAAACGTTTTCAGAATAACATTATCCAGTTTCAGTAGCATGGCATAGGGTCCATGTCTTCTATTTTCACAGAACAAACTTACAGTGGGTTGCATGCAACTGTTTGATGTATCAATTCTTGGCTGCTGGTTGGATGCAGCAATTTTCAGTTGCTGACTGCCCTAGTTCTCCAGTTTCAGGATTATTTTACATAATAGTAAAGAGTCCTTGGTCTTTTTTACTCACAAGGATACAGGGAGAAGGTCTTTTACAAATTTAACTCAGTAAACCATTCTAAGATATTTGTTAACACAGGACTCTGCTTACTTATAGCATGTTTTAAGGGAGCCTAAAAACGTCTTCTTGTTCTTTGGGCTCGGTGTTTCCCTTTTGAGTGCTTACCAGAGCAGACAAAGAGCGCTCGCTGCCCTCGCACGGCCGGGGACGGGCGCGGCATGCGGGCACCCCCGCCCAGGGGCACCCCGGCTCGCCCGCGCTCGGCCCGTGCTGCTGCTCACAGCGGCTCTCGGGTGTCCTTAAAACAAGCTCGTTACTGTGGAAAGTGCGATAGGGCCGTTCCTTCTCTTAGATCTCACACTCCCGGCCCGCTCTTGGCCGGTGCGGGCGGGGCCCAGGAGCAGCGAGTGAGCCGGGCCGTGGCCGCGCAGCGGCGGCCCCGCCTCCGCCAGAGCAGGGCCGAAGCAGCGCAGCGGCAGCCCGGGTCCCGGTTCGCTTCCTGGGACCGCTTCCCCGCGCATCCCCCGGCCGTGACCAGGGCAATGGCAGGAATCACCTCCGCCCCTCTCAGAGCGGCTGGTGCCCCGCTTCTGTCACGGGGGAGTGACCGCCCTGCTCGCGGAGCCGTCGCGGAAGTCCGGGAGTCGCCCTTGCCTTAAAATCTTGGAAAAACTTTTTACAGATGGAACATAGAAAGTGGGGGCTTCTCCCCCTTCCCTTACAATGGTGCGAACGGAGCTTTCTCGGCCGTTCCAACAAAACTGCTGAAGCGAGGATCTCTCCCTCGCCTCCCACCAAGGAGGCAGGCTGGGCACCCAGCGGCTCCACAAACCTGTAGGAAGTGGGTATCTCTCCCCAGCTTCCCACCAAGGAGCAGGCTGGGCACCCAGCCGCTCCACAAACCTGTAGGAAGTGGGAATCTCTCCCCAGCCTCCCACCAAGGAGCAGGCTGGACACCCAGCAGCTCCACAAACCTGTAGGAAGAGGGAATCTCTCCCCAGCCTCCCACCAAGGAGCAGGCTGGACACCCAGCCGCTCCACAAACCTGTAGGAAGCGGGGCCCATCCCCACCTCCTACCAAGAAGCAGACCAGGCCTCCCCCGGCCGCTCCATGCCCAGATGTCTCCAGGCCAGCTTTCAATTCAAAACTCGCATGTGCTAAACATGAAATAAACTTTCGCACTGTGATTTGCTTTTCTCTACCAGTGAACAATCTCAGCCGAGATCACACACCCGCCTCCTCACCACCAGCCGATCTCTGGGGCAGGTTGGAAAATCGGCAACAGGAAAAACTTGGAGAAATGATTTCAAAAGCAAATTTTCTCACCACCACGCCAGGTTGTCCTGGGATCGCTAACAATTACTGACTTTAAACAGATACACAATACATAAACAATACACACACATACAAACTACACACTAAACAACGAAAAGAACCACCTTTATACTACCTCCTGTGGGATCTTGGAACCATGGTGTCTCGACCTCAGGCCCGTGGCAGGGAATTCTTTAGATTGCTGTCAGAAAGGAATTCCTTGCAGGATGTTTTCGGTCCAGAGGAAGGGTACAGGTTCTCGTGTCCCTTCTGGGTGTGCCAAATAACTGTTGCCTTTTCCCCCAGCCTGGAAAAGAAACTCGAGATCATTTTAGCAAGGAGGTAATATAAAAGGGGATTTTTATTTTGAAGGTCTTCAGGAGCAGTTATGGAAAGGTGTCCATAAAAGCCCAGCCCCTCCAGGGGTGAGTACATATTTATAGCTTTTAGGAAATTAGCATAATTGATTAAGAGCACCAATAAGGAGAACAAGTGGCGATTCAATTCCCCCTCAGGTCCAGCCCCTTCCCTGGAGCCCCCCTCTCAGCACTGGCTGCACTCTGCTTATGAAAATGTACCTCAGAGTTGTTCTCGGCCTTGGTTCCCAGGAAGAACTGAGATAGGACAGGGCCTTGCAACCCCCTGGGGCTTGGAGCTCTGGAATTTGTTTTGTCTTTCTGCTTAGGGAAAGGCTATGGAAAGGTACTGGAAAAACTAGCTATTAATATAGTAGGCTACAGAGCCACAAAAATATGGCAGAGAGTCAGAGAACATATAAAAGAAAAAAGGCAAGAAACAAACGGCATCATTCCCCTTTTTTAGAGACTAACAAGACTCTGTCTTGTCTAGTCTCTACTCTGCATTCAACCATAGCTCTGGTTTATACAACTGGCTATCCCACTAGTTGTTACACAGATGCTAATTATAACTACAGTTACTATGAACATTTCTTTTATCTAGGTTCAGTTTGGTAACCATGAAGTGAGTGTACTGAAGATATTCAAGGTTCAGTAAGCTCTTTGAGAGTTACTTGGTGTAGAATTTGAGTTTGCTTTCAAATTTCAACCAAATTTCTAAAAAAATTTTTCATTCAGATTTGCATAAGACCAACAACTAGTGTTAATGATTTTGTGGCTAGTAGGAAATTAAGAGCTATTTTGTTTTGTCAACAGCCTTTAATATGATTAAACATGACATTTGGAATCACAGCTCCATGGGCACAGGCCCAATCTTTATCTTGGGGCAAACTTACCAGGCCAGATTCTCAACTTTGACAAGTTGTCCTTATGAAGAGCTTTTGGATACATTTTGGACTAGAGTTACATGCAAATTTTAGGACCAAATTTGAATCACGTTTACCAACTGTACAGATAAGAGGTACAAAAGAACAGTTTAAATCATATCATCTCAATTTGTATCAGTCTCTGTTTTCTGGCTGTCTATGGAGCAGACGTCTTCTTAACTCTGGAGCAGTGAATTCAGGGCTCTCTGCCAGCAGCTTTGCATTTGGTGAGGGTAGTCAGGACTTGGAATGACTCTTTTTACTTAGCTCGTAAGATTACTGTCCCTTCATTCAACATAGACTCAGTCTCTATGCTTGAATAGTTGCTAGTCTTCCTTCCTTCTAGATGACTTTGCTCAGTTCTAGATCTTTCATTGATATAATCAGTTCAGCTTTTTGTGATGGTACATTTGATGGAAACACTTTTCTCATGGTTACCTGGTTCGTGGTTGTTACTGCATAACCTGTCTTTTGTTTGCCATCTCGCATGAAGCTGCTCTCATCTGCATACAGCTCCAGGCTGGCACATCTTTCAGGTCTGCTCTGCTGGAATAGGCTTCTTCCATGGTCTGCAAACAGTCAGACTTAAATACATTATCAGTTAGTGCTGGGAACAGACATACTAGGATTGACAGCAAACGTTTTCAGAATAACATTATCCATTTTCAGTAGCATGGCATAGGGTCCATGTCTTCTATGTTCACAGAACAAACTTACAGTGGGTTGCATGCACTGTTGGATGTATCAATTCTTGGCTGCTGGTTGGATGCAGCAATTTTCAGTTGCTGACTGCCCTAGTTCTCCAGTTTCAGGATTATTTTACATAATAGTAAAGAGTCCTTGGTTTTTTTTACTCACAAGGATACAGGAGAAGGTCTTTTACAAATTTAACTCAGTAAACCATTCTAAGATATTTGTTAACACAGGACTCTGCTTACTTATAGCATGGTTTAAGGGAGCCTAAAAACGGCTTCTTGTTCTTTGGGCTCGGTGTTTCCCTTTTGAGTGCTTACCAGAGCAGACCAAGAGCGCTCGCTGCCCTCGCACGGCCGGGGACGGGCGCGGCATGCGGGCACCCCCGCCCAGGGGCACCCCCGGCTCGCCCGCGCTCGGCCCGTGCTGCTGCTCACAGCGGCTCTCGGGTGTCCTTAAAACAAGCTCGTTACTGTGGAAAGTGCGATAGGGCCGTTCCTGCTCTTAGATCTCACACTCCCGGCCCGCTCTGGGCCGGTGCGGGCGGGCCCAGGAGCAGCGAGTGAGTCGGGCCGTGGCCGCGCAGCGGCGGCCCCGCCTCCGCCAGAGCAGGGCCGAAGCAGCGCAGCGGCAGCCCCGGTCCCGGTTCGCTTCCTGGGACCGCTCCCCCGCGCATCCCCCCGCCGTGACCAGGGCAATGGCAGGAATCACCTCCGCCCCTCTCAGAGCGGCTGGTGCCCCGCTTCTGTCACGGGGGAGTGACCGCCCTGCTCGCGGAGCCGTCCTGGGAGTCCGGGAGTCGCCCTTGCCTTAAAATCTTGGAAAAAACTTTTGACAGATGGAACATAGAAAGTGGGGGCTTCTCCCCCTTCCCTTACAATGGTGCGAACCGAGCTTTCTCGGCCGTTCCAGACAAAACTTGCTGGAAGCGAGATCTCTCCTCGCCTCCCACTAGGGCAGGCTGGACACCCAGACCCTCTCACAGACCTGTAGGAAGCGAGGGATTTTCACTTCGCCTCCCACCGAAGGAGCAGGCCCTGGGCACCCAGCCGCTCCAACAAACCTGAAGGAAGTGTGGAATTCTCTCCTCCCCAGTTCCCACCAGGAGCAGGCTGGGCACGCCAGCCGCTCCACGAACCTGAGGAAGTGGGAATCTCTCCCCAGCCTCCCCACAATGAGCAGGCTGGACACCCAGCCGCTCCACAAACCTGTAGGAAGTGGGAATCTCTCCCCAGCCTCCCTCCAAGGAGCAGGCTGGACACCCAGCCGCTCCACAAACCTGTAGGAAGCGGGGCCCATCCCCCACCTCCTACCAAGAAGCAGACCAGGCTTCCCCCCGCCGCTCCATGCCCAGATGTCTCCAGGCCAGCTTTCAATTCAAAACTCGCATGTGCTAAACATGAAATAAACTTTCGCACTGTGATTTGCTTTTCTCTACCAGTGAACAATCTCAGCCGAGATCACACACCCGCCTCCTCCCCACCAGCCGATCTCTGGGGCAGGTTGGAAAATCGGCAACAGGAAAAACTTGGAGAAATGATTTCAAAAGCAATTTTTCTCACCACCACGCCAGGTTGTCCTGGGATCGCTAACAATTACTGACTTTAAACAGATACACAATACATAAACAATACACACACATACAAACTACACACTACACAACGAAAAGAACCACCTTTTTACTACCTCCTGTGGATTGGAATCCCCCCATCGGTGTCCTCGACCTCAGGCCCGTGGCAGGGAATTCTTTAAATGCGTCAGAAAGGAATCCTTGCAGGATTTTTCGGTCCGAGGGAAGGGTAACCAGGTTTCTCGTGTCCTTCTGGGTGCCAAATACTAGTTTGCTGTTTCCCCCAGCACTGGAAAAGAAACTCGAGATATTTTTAGCAAAGGAGTAATATAAAAGGGGATCTTTATTTTGAAGGTCTTCAGGAGCAGGTATGGAAAGGTGTCCATAAAAGCCCAGCCCCTCCAGGGGTGAGTACATATTTATAGCTTTTAGGAAATTAGCATAATTGATTAAGAGCACCATAAGGAGAACAAGTGGCGATTCAATTCCCCCTCAGGTCCAGCCCCTTCCCTGGAGCCCCCCTCTCAGCACTGGCTGCACTCTGCTTATGAAAATGTACCTCAGAGTTGTTCTCTGCCTTGGTTCCCAGGAAGAACTGAGATAGGACAGGGCCTTGCAACCCCCTGGGGCTTGGAGCTCTGGAATTTGTTTTGTCTTTCTGCTTAGGGAAAGGCTATGGAAAGGTACTGGAAAAAATAGCTATTAATATAGTAGGCTACAGATCCACAAAAATATGGGCAGAGAGTACAGAGAACCAATATAAAGAGAAATAACGGCAGCACCAAACGCACATTCCCCTTTTTTAGAGCCTAACAAGACTCTGTCTTGTCTAGTCTCTACTCTGCATTCAACCATACCTCTGGTTTATACAACTGGCTATCCCACTAGTTGTTACACAGATGCTAATTATAACTACAGTTACTATGAACATTTCTTTTATCTAGGTTCAGTTTGGTAACCATGAAGTGAGTGTACTGAAGATATTCAAGGTTCAGTAAGCTCTTTGAGAGTTACTTGGTGTAGAATTTGAGTTTGCTTTCAAATTTCAACCAAATTTCTAAAAAAATTTTTCATTAAGATTTGCATAAGAACAAAAACTAGTGTTAATGATTTTGTGGCTAGTAGGAAATTAAGAGCTATTTTGTTTTGTCAACAGCCTTTAATATGATTAAACATTACATTTGGAATCACAGCTCCATGGGCACAGGCCCAATCTTTATCTTGGGGCAAAACTTACCAGGCCAGATTCTCAACTTTGACAAGTTGTCCTTATGAAGAGCTTTTGGATACATTTTGGACTAGAGTTACATGCAAATTTTAGGACCAAATTTGAATCACGGTTACCAACTGTACAGATAAGAGGTACAAAAGAACAGTTTAAATCATATCATCTCAATTTGTATCAGTCTCTGTTTTCTGGCTGTCTATGGAGCAGACGTCTTCTTAACTCTGGAGCAGTGAATTCAAGGCTCTCTGCCAGCAGCTTTGGATTTGGTGAGGGTAGTCAGGACTTGGAATGACTCTTTTGACTTAGCTCGTAAGATTACTGTCCCTTCATTCAACATAGACTCAGTCTCTAGGCTTGAATAGTTGCTAGTCTTCCTTCCTTCTAGATGACTTTGCTCAGTTCTAGATCTTTCATTGATATAATCAGTTCAGCTTTTTGTGATGGTACATTTGATGGTAACACTTTTCTCATGGTTACCTGGTTCGTGGTTGTTACTGCATAACCTGTCTTTTGTTTGCCATCTCGCATGAAGCTGCTCTCATCTGCATACCGCTCCCAGGCTGGCACATCTTTCAGGTCTGCTCTGCTGGAATGGTCTGCAAACAGTCAGACTTAAATACATTATCAGTTAGTGCTGGGAACAGACATACTAGGATTGACAGCAAACGTTTTCAGAATCACATTATCCAGTTTCAGTAGCATGGCATAGGGTCCATGTCTTCTATGTTCACAGAAGAAACTTACAGTGGGTTGCATGCAACTGTTGGATGTATCAATTCTTGGCTGCTGGTTGGATGCAGCAATTTTCAGTTGCTGACTGCCCTAGTTCTCCAGTTTCAGGATTATTTTACATAATAGTAAAGAGTCCTTGGTCTTTTTTTACTCACAAGGATACAGGAGAAGGTCTTTTACAAATTTAACTCAGTAAACCATTCTAAGATATTTGTTAACACAGGACTCTGCTTACTTATAGCATGGTTTAAGGGAGCCTAAAAACGGCTTCTTGTTCTTTGGGCTCGGTGTTTCCCTTTTGAGGGCTTACCAGAGCAGACAAAGAGCGCTCGCTGCCCTCGCACGGCCGGGGACGGGCGCGGCATGCGGGCACCCCCGCCCAGGGGCACCCCCGGCTCGCCCGCGCTCGGCCCGTGCTGCTGCTCACAGCGGCTCTCGGGTGTCCTTGAAACAAGCTCGTTACTGTGGAAAGTGCGATAGGCCCGTTCCTGCTCTTAGATCTCACACTCCCGGCCCGCTCTGGGCCGGTGCGGGCGGGGCCCAGGAGCAGCGAGTGAGCCGGGCCGTGGCCGCGCAGCGGCGGCCCCGCCTCCGCCAGAGCAGGGCCGCCGCTGCGCAGTGGCAGCCCCGGTGCCGGTTCGCTTCCTGGGACCGCTCCCCCGCGCATCCCCCGGCCGTGACCAGGGCAATGGCAGGAATCACCTCCGCCCCTCTCAGAGCGGCTGGTGCCCCGCTTCTGTCACGGGGGAGTGACCGCCCTGCTCGCGGAGCCGTCCCGGAAGTCCGGGAGTCGCCCTTGCCTTAAAATCTTGGAAAAACTTTTTACAGATGGAAAATAGAAAGTGGGGGCTTCTCCCCCTTCCCTTACAATGGTGCGAACCGAGCTTTCTCGGCCGTTCCACAAAACTTGCTGGAAGCGAGGATCTCTCCCTCGCCTCCCACTAAGGAGCAGGCTGGACACCAGCCTCTCCACAGACCTGTAGGAAGCGAGGATTTCTCACTCGCCTCCCACCAAGGAGCAGGCTGGGCACCCAGCCGCTCCACAAACCTGTAGGAAGTGGGATTCTCTCCCCAGCCTCCCACCAAGGAGCAGGCTGGTCACCCAGCCGCTCCACAAACCTGTAGGAAGTGGGAATCTCTCCCCAGCCTCCCACCAAGGAGCAGGCTGGACACCCAGCCGCTCCACAAACCTGTAGGAAGCGGGGCCCATCCCCCACTTCCTACCAAGAAGCAGACCAGGCCTCCCCCGGCCGCTCCATGCCCAGATGTCTCCAGGCCAGCTTTCCATTCAAAACTCGCATGTGCTAAACATGAAATAAACTTTCGCACTGTGATTTGCTTTTCTCCACCAGTGAACAATCTCAGCCGAGATCACACACCCGCCTCCTCCCCACCAGCCGATCTCTGGGGCAGGTTGGAAAATCGGCAACAGGAAAAACTTGGAGAACTGATTTCACAAGCAAATTTTCTCACCACCACGCCAGGTTGTCTGGGATCGCTAACATTAGCTGACTTTAAAACCAGATACACAATACATAAACAATACACACACATACAAACTACACACTACACAACGAAAAGAACCACCTTTATACTACCTCCTGTGGGATCTTGGAACCATGGTGTCTCGACCTCAGGCCCGTGGCAGGGAATTCTTTAGATTGCTGTCAGAAAGGAATTCCTGGCAGGATGTTTTCGGTCCAGAGGAAGGGTACCAGGTTCTCGTGTCCCTTCTGGGTGTGCCAAATAACTGTTGCCTTTTCCCCCAGCCTGGAAAAGAAACTCGAGATCATTTTAGCAAGGAGGTAATATAAAAGGGGATCTTTATTTTTAAGGTCTTCAGGAGCAGTTATGGAAAGGTGTCCATAAAAGCCCAGCCCCTCCAGGGGTGAGTACATATTTATAGCTTTAGGAAATTAGCATAATTAAGAGCACCAATAAGGAGAAACAAGTGCGTCAATTCCCTCAGCGTCCAGCCATTCCCTGGAGCCCCCCTCTCAGCACTGGCTGCACTCTGCTTATGAAAATGTACCTCAGAGTTGTTCTCGGCCTTGGTTCCCAGGAAGAACTGCGATAGGACAGGGCCTTGCAACCCCCTGGGGCTTGGAGCTCTGGAATTTGGTTTGTCTTTCTGCTTAGGGAAAGGCTATGGAAAGGTACTGGAAAAACTAGCTATTAATATAGTAGGCTACAGAGCAACAAAAATATGTGCAGAGAGAACAGAGAACATATAAAAGAAAAAAGGCAGAAACCAAACGGCATCACCGGGGAGCACAGTGCCTTTGGGCCAGGACACAAAAATGTGTCCCTTTTCTCTGAGAAAGAGAACTCTGCCCCCCAGTTTCTTGATGTCAGTTTGGAGGAGGGTTTTGGCCCTGCAAAGGCAGCCAGGGTCCTTGTCGGTGGCAGCTTGGGTCTGCGAGGAATCTTAATCCATGCGGGATTTCAGCATGCGGCTGTCAACTCCCAGATATGTGGCCTTCGATGCAAACAATGGCGCATTTCCATGTGAAAGAAAACTCAGTCCCCCAGATGCATGATGCCAGTTTTTAGGAGGCATTTAGCCCTACAATTGCAGGCAGAGTTCTAGCTGATGGCAGCTTGGGTCTGGGAAGGATCTTGATCCATGTGGCATTTCAGGTGGCGTCCGGTGTTTAGCTTTCCCCCAGCCTGGAAAAGAAAATCGAGATCATTTTAGCAAGGAGGTAATATAAAAGGGGATCTTTATTTTGAAGGTCTTCAGGAGCAGTTATGGAAAGGTGTCCATAAAAGCCCAGCCCCTCCAGGGGTGAGTAAATATTTATAGCTTTTAGGAAATTAGCATAATTAAGAGCACCAATAAGGAGAACAAGTGGAGATTCAATTCCCCCTCAGGTCCAGCCCCTTCCCTGGAGCCCCCCTCTCAGCACTGGCTGCACTCTGCTTATGAAAATGTACCTCAGAGTTGTTCTCGGCCTTGGTTCCCAGAAAGAACTGCGATAGGACAGGGCCTTGCAACCCCCTGGGGCTTGGAGCTCTGGAATTTGTTTTGTCTTTCTGCTTAGGGAAAGGCTATGGAAAGGTACTGGAAAAACTAGCTATTAATATAGTAGGCTACAGAGCCACAAAAATATGGCAGAGAGTACAGAGAACATATAAAAGAAAAAAGGCAGAAACCAAACGGCTCACCGGGAGCACAGTCGCTTCGGGCCGGGACACAAAAAGTGGTCGCTTTTCTCTGAGAAGAGAACTCTGCCCCAGTTTCTTGATGTCAGTTTGGAAGGAGGGTTTTGGCCCTGAAGGCAGCCAGTGTCCTAGCGGTGCAGCTTGGGTCTGCGAGGAATCTTAATCCATGCGAATTTCAGCATGCGGCTGTCACTCCCAGATATGTGGCCTCGATGCAGAACAATGGCGCATTTCCATGTGAAAGAAAACTCAGTCCCCCAGATGCATGATGCCAGTTTTTAGGAGGCATTTAGCCCTACAATTGCAGGCAGAGTTCTAGTTGATGGCAGCTTGGGTCTGGGAAGGATCTTGATCCATGCGGCATTTCAGGTGGCGTCCGGTGTTGCCTTTTCCCCCAGCCTGGAAAAGAAACTCGAGATCATTTTAGCAAGGAGGTAATATAAAAGGGGATCTTTATTTTGAAGGTCTTCAGGAGCAGTTATGGAAAGGTGTCCATAAAAGCCCAGCCCCTCCAGGGGTGAGTACATATTTATAGCTTTTAGGAAATTAGCATAATTAAGAGCACCAATAAGGAGAACAAGTGGCGATTCAATTCCCCCTCAGGTCCAGCCCCTTCCCTGGAGCCCCCCTCTCAGCACTGGCTGCACTCTGCTTATGAAATGTACCTCAGAGTTGTTCTCGGCCTTGGTTCCCAGGAAGAACTGAGATAGGACAGGGCCTTGCAACCCCCTGGGGCTTGGAGCTCTGGAATTTGTTTTGTCTTTCTGCTTAGGGAAAGGCTATGGAAAGGTACTGGAAAAACTAGCTATTAATATAGTAGGCTACAGAGCCACAAAAATATGTGCAGAGAGTACAGAGAACATATAAAAGAAAAAAGGCAGAAACCAAACGGCATCATTCCCCCCTTTTTTAGAGACTAACAAGACTCTGTCTTGTCTAGTCTTTACTCTGCATTCAACCATACCTCTGGTTTATACAACTGGCTATCCCACTAGTTGTTACACAGATGCTAATTATAACTACAGTTACTATGAACATTTCTTTTATCTAGGTTCAGTTTGGTAACCATGAAGTGAGTGTACTGAAGATATTCAAGGTTCAGTAAGCTCTTTTGAGAGTTACTTGGTGTAGAATTTGAGTTTGCTTTCAAATTTCAACCAAATTTCTAAAAAAATTTTTCATTCAGATTTGCATAAGAACAACAACTAGTGTTAATGATTTTGTGGCTAGTAGGAAATTAAGAGCTATTTTGTTTTGTCAACAGCCTTTAATATGATTAAACATGACATTTGGAATCACAGCTCCATGGGCACAGGCCCAATCTTTATCTTGGGGCAAACTTACCAGGCCAGATTCTCAACTTTGACAAGTTGTCCTTATGAAGAGCTTTTGATACATTTTGGACTAGAGTTACATGCAAATTTTAGGACCAAATTTGAATCACGGTTACCAACTGTACAGATAAGAGGTACAAAAGAACAGTTTAAATCATATCATCTCAATTTGTATCAGTCTCTGTTTTCTGGCTGTCTATGGAGCAGACGTCTTCTTAACTCTGGAGCAGTGAATTCAAGGCTCTCTGCCAGCAGCTTTGGATTTGGTGAGGGTAGTCAGGACTTGGAATGACTCTTTTTACTTAGCTCGTAAGATTACTGTCCCTTCATTCAACAAAGACTCAGTCTCTAGGCTTGAATAGTTGCTAGTCTTCATTCCTTCTAGATGACTTTGCTCAGTTCTAGATCTTTCATTGATATAATCAGTTCAGCTTTTTGTGATGGTACATTTGATGGTAACACTTTTCTCATGGTTACCTGGTTCGTGGTTGTTACTGCATAACCTGTCTTTTGTTTGCCATCTCGCATGAAGCTGCCCTCATCTGCATACAGCTCCCAGGCTGGCACATCTTTCAGGTCTGCTCTGCTGGAATGGTCTGCAAACAGTCAGACTTAAATACATTATCAGTTAGTGCTGGGAACAGACATACTGGGATTGACAGCAAACGTTTTCAGAATAACATTATCCAGTTTCAGTAGCATGGCATAGGGTCCATGTCTTCTATGTTCACAGAACAAACTTACAGTGGGTTGCATGCAACTGTTGGATGTATCAATTCTTGGCTGCTGGTTGGATGCAGCAATTTTCAGTTGCTGACTGCCCTAGTTCTCCAGTTTCAGGATTATTTTACAAAATAGTAAAGAGTCCTTGGTCTTTTTTACTCACAAGGATACAGGAGAAGGTCTTTTACAAATTTAACTCAGTAAACCATTCTAAGATATTTGTTAACACAGGACTCTGCTTACTTATAGCATGGTTTAAGGGAGCCTAAAAACGGCTTCTTGTTCTTTGGGCTCGGTGTTTCCCTTTTGAGTGCTACCAGAGCAGACAAAGAGCGCTCGCTGCCCTCGCACGGCCGGGGACGGGCGCGGCATGCGGGCACCCCCGCCCAGGGGCACCCCCGGCTCGCCCGCGCTCGGCCCGTGCTGCTGTCACGAGCGGCTCTCGGTGTCCTTGAAACAGCTCGTTACTGTGGGGGGAGGGGAATTTGAAGTGGGGGCGATAGGGCCGTCCTGCCTTAGATCTCACCTCCGGCCCGCTCGGCCGGTGCGGGCGGGCCAGAGCAAGCGAGTGAGCCGGGCCGTGGCCGCGCAGCGGGGCCACGCTCCGCCAGAGCAAGGGCCGCCGCTGCGCAGCGGCACCCCGGTGCCGGTTCGCTTCCTGGGACCGCTCCCCCGCGCATCCCCCGGCCGTGACCAGGGCAATGGCAGGAATCACCTCCGCCCCTCTCAGAGCGGCTGGTGCCCCGCTTCTGTCACGGGGGAGTGACCGCCCTGCTCGCGGAGCCGTCCCGGAAGTCGGGAGTCGCCCTTGCCTTAAAATCTTGGAAAAACTTTTTACAGATGGAACATAGAAAGTGGGGGCTTCTCCCCCTTCCCTTACAATGGTGCGAACCGAGCTTTCTCGGCCGTTCCACAAAACTTGCTGGAAGCGAGGATCTCTCCCTTGCCTCCCACTAAGGAGCAGGCTGGACACCCAGCCTCCACAGAACCTGTAGGAAGCGAGGATTCACTCGCTCCACAAGGAGCAGGCTGGGCACCCAGCCGCTTCCACAACCTGTAGAAGTGGGAATCTCATCCCCGCCTCCCACCAAGGAGCAGGCTGGACACCCAGCCGCTCCACAAACCTGTAGGAAGCGGGGCCCATCCCCCACCTCCTACCAAGAAGCAGACCAGGCCTCCCCCGGCCGCTCCATGCCCAGATGTCTCCAGGCCAGCTTTCAATTCAACACTCGCATGTGCTAAACATGAAATAAACTTTCGCACTGTGATTTGCTTTTCTCTACCAGTGAAAAATCTCAGCCGAGATCACACACCCGCCTCCTCCCCACCAGCCGATCTCTGGGGCAGGTTGGAAAATCGGCAACAGGAAAAACTTGGAGAAATGATTTCAAAAGCAAATTTTCTCACCACCACGCCAGGTTGTCCTGGGATCGCTAACACTTACTGACTTTAAACAGATACACACTACATAAACAATACACACACATACAAACTACACACTACACAACGAAAAGAACCACCTTTATACTACCTCCTGTGGGATCTTGGAACCATGGTGTCTCGACCTCAGGCCCGTGGCAGGGAATTCTTTAGACTGCTGTCAGAAAGGAATTCCTTGCAGGATGTTTTCGGTCCAGAGGAAGGGTACCAGGTTCTCGTGTCCCTTCTGGGTGTGCCAAATAACTGTTGCCTTTTCCCCCAGCCTGGAAAAGAAACTCGAGATCATTTTAGCAAGGAGGTAATATAAAAGGGGATCTTTATTTTGAAGGTCTTCAGGAGCAGTTATGGAAAGGTGTCCATAAAAGCCCAGCCACTCCAGGGGTGAGTACATATTTATAGCTTTTAGGAAATTAGCATAATTAAGAGCACCAATAAGGAGAACAAGTGGCGATTCAATTCCCCCTCAGGTCCAGCCCCTTCCCTGGAGCCCCCCTCTCAGCACTGGCTGCACTCTTCTTATGAAAATGTACCTCAGAGTTGTTCTCGGCCTTGGGTCCCAGGAAGAACTGAGATAGGACAGGGCCTTGCAACCCCCTGGGGCTTGGAGCTCTGGAATTTGTTTTGTCTTTCTGCTTAGGGAAAGGCTATGGAAAGGTACTGGAAAAACTAGCTATTAATATAGAAGGCTACAGAGCCACAAAAATTGTGCAGAGAGTAAGAGAACATATAAAAGAAAAAGGCAGAACCAAACGGCATCACCGGAGCACAGTGCCTGAGGGCGGACACAAAAAGTGGTCATTTTTCTGAGAAAGAAGAACTCTGCTCCCAGTTTTTGATGTCAGTTGTGGAGGAGGTTTGGGCCCGCAAGGCAGCCAGGATCCGTTCTTGGTGGCAGCTTGGGTCTGCGAGGAATCTTAATCCATGCGGAATTTCAGCATGCGGCTGTCACCTCCCAGATATGTGGCCTTCGATGCAAACAATGGCGTATTTCCATGTGAAAGAAAACTCAGTCCCCCAGATGCATGATGCCAGTTTTTAGGAGGCATTTAGCCCTACAATTGCAGCCAGAGTTCTAGTTGATGGCAGCTGGGTCTGGGAAGGATCTTGATCCATGCGGCATTTCAGGTGGCGTCCGGGAGCAGAGTGCCTTCGGGCCGGGACACAAAAAGTGTCCCTTTTCTCTGAGAAAGAGAACTCTGCCCCCCAGTCTCTTGATGTCAGTTTGGAGGAGGGTTTTGGCCCTGCATAGGCAGCCAGGGTCCTTCTCGGTGGCAGCTTGGGTCTGTGAGGGATCTTGCTCCATGCGGAATTTGAAGAGGCGGCAGTCGACTCCCAGACAGGGGGCCTACGATACATATGATGGCACTTTTCACGTGAAAGAAAACTTAGGCCCCCAGATTTATGATGTCGGTTGGTGGAGGGTTTGGTCTACAAAATGCAACTAAGAGTCTGGTGATGGCATCTTGCGTCAGGAATATTGATCTAACGGAATTTCAGGTGGGTCGGGAGCAGAGTGCCTACGGGCCGGGACAAAAAAGTGTCCTTTTCCTCTGAGAAAAGGAATCTGCCCCCAGTTTCGGTGATGTCAGTTTGGGAGGGTTTTGGCCTGCAAAGGGTAAGCTCAGGGCCCTGTCGGTGCACTCTACTTGGGTTGCGGGATTTTTTTAATCTGCGGAATTCAGATAGCGGTTTGTCAACTCCAGATGTGTGCTTCGATGCAAACAATGGGCGGATTTCATGTGAAAGAAAACTCAGTCCCCCAGATGCATGATGCAGTTTTAAGGAGGACATTTGCCTACATTGCACGCCATGAGTTCTAACTGTGGCAGCTTGGTCTGGGGAAGGACTTGATCATGCGCATTTAGGTGGTCGGTGTTGCCTTTTCCCCCAGTCTGGAAAAGAAACTCGGGATCATTTTAGCAAGGAGGTAATATAAAAGGGGATCTTTATTTTGAAGGTCTTCAGGAGCAGTTATGGAAAGGTGTCCATAAAAGCCCAGCCCCTCCAGGGGTGAGTACATATTGATAGCTTTTAGGAAATTAGCATAATTGATTAAGAGCACCAATAAGGAGAACAAGTGGCGATTCAATTCCCCCTCAGGTCCAGCCCCTTCCCTGGAGCCCCCCTCTCAGCACTGGCTGCACTCTGCTTATGAAAATGTTCCTCAGAGTTGTTCTTGGCCTTGGTTCCCAGGAAGAACTGAGATAGGACAGGGCCTTGCAACCCCCTGGGGCTTGGAGCTCTGGAATTTGTTTTGTCTTTCTGCTTAGGGAAAGGCTATGGAAAGGTACTGGAAAAACTAGCTATTAATATAGTAGGGCTACAGAGCCACTCAATACTGGGAGTAGTACAGAGAACATAATAAATATGTAAAAAAAGGAGAAAAAACGGCTCATTCCTTTTTTGAGACTTAACAAGACTCTGTATTGTCTGTCTCTATCTGCATTCACATACTTGGTTTATACAACTGTATCCCACTAGTTGTTACACAGATTCTAATTATAACTACAGTTACTATGAACATTTCTTTTATCTAGGTTCAGTTTGGTAACCATGAAGTGAGTTTACTGAAGATATTCAAGGTTCAGTAAGCTCTTTTGAGAGTTACTTGGTGTAGAATTTGAGTTTGCTTTCAAATTTCAACCAAATTTCTAAAAAAAATTTTCATTCAGATTTGCATAAGAACCACAACTAGTGTTAATGATTTTGTGGCTAGTAGGAAATTAAGAGCTATTTTGTTTTGTCAACAGCCTTTAATATGATTAAACATTACATTTGGAATCACAGCTCCATGGCACAGGCCCAATCTTTATCTTGGGGCAAAACTTACCAGGCCAGATTCTCAACTTTGACAAGTTGTCCTTATGAAGAGCTTTTGGATACATTTTGGACTAGAGTTACATGCAAATTTGAGGAACAAATTTGAATCACGGTTACCAACTGTACAGATAAGAGGTACAAAAGAACAGTTTAAATCATATCATCTCAATTTGTATCAGTCTCTGTATTCTGGCTGTCTATGGAGCAGACGTCTTCTTAACTCTGGAGCAGTGAATTCAAGGCTCTCAGCCAGCAGCTTTGGATTTGGTGAGGGTAGTCAGGACTTGGAATGACTCTTTTTAGCCTAGCTCGTAGATTACTGTCCCTCTATTCAACATAGACTGCAGTCTCTAGGCTTGAATTAGTTGCTAGTTTCCTTCTCTTCTAGATGACTTTGCTCCAGTTTCTAGACTTTAATTGATTCATACATAGTTCAGCTTTTTGTGATGGTAATGATGGTAAAACTTTTTCATGGTTACTGGTTCGTTGGTTTGTTCCTGCATAACTGTTTTTGTTGCATATCGTCATGAAAGCTGCTCTCATCGCATACAGCTCCCAGGCTGGCACATCTTTCAGGTCTGCTCTGCTTGAATAGGCTTCTTCCATTGTCTGCAAACAGTCAGACTTAAATACATTATCAGTTAGTGCTGGGAACAGACATACTAGGATTGACAGCAAACGTTTTCAGAATAACATTATCCAGTTTCAGTAGCATGGCATAGGGTCCATGTCTTCTATGTTCACAGAAAAAACTTACAGTGGGTTGCATGCAACTGTTTGATGTATCAATTCTTGGCTGCTGGTTGGATGCAGCAATTTTCAGTTGCTGACTGCCCTAGTTCTCCAGTTTCAGGATTATTTTACATAATAGTAAAGAGTCCTTGCAAGGTCTTTTTTACTCACAAGGATACAGGAGAAGGTCTTTTACAAATTTAACTCAGTAAACCATTTAAAGAATATTTGTAACACAGGATTGTTTACTTTTAGCTATGGTTTATGGGAGCTAAAACGGCTTCTTGTTCTATTGGCTAGGTGTTTTCCCTTTTGGTGCTTCAGAGAACAAAGAGTGCTCGCTGCTCAGCAGGCGGGGAGGGCGCGGCATTGCGGGCCCCGCAGGGCACCCTCCGGTCGGCCATTGCGTCGGCGCTGTCTGCTGCTCAAGCGGCTCTCCGGTGTCTTAAACATGTCGTTTTACTGTGGAAAGTGCGATATGGTGCTGTTCCTTGCTTAGATATACACTACCGCCGCCCGCTCTGGGCCGGTTGCGGGGGGGCCAGGAGAGCGAGTGAGCCGGCGTGCCAGCGCAGTCGGCGGCCCCGCTTCCCCAGAGAGGGCGAATGCTAGGCGCGGCAACCGGTCCCCGGTTCGCTTCCTGGGACCGCTCCCCCGCGCATCCCCCGGCCGTGACCAGGGCAATGGAAGGAATCACCTCCGCCCCTCTCAGAGCGGCTGGTGCCCCGCTTCTGTCACGGGGGAGTGACCGCCTTGCTCGCGGAGCCGTCCCGGAAGTCCGGGAGTCGCCCTTGCCTTAAAATCTTGGAAAAACTTTTTACAGATGGAACATAGAAAGTGGGGGCTTCTCCCCCTTCCCTTACAATGGTGCGAACCGAGCTTCTCGGCCGTTCCACAAAACTTGCTGGAAGCGAGGATCTCTCCCTCGCCTCCCACTAAGGAGCAGGCTGGACACCCAGCCTCTCCACAGACCTGTAGGAAGCGAGGATTTCTCACTCGCCTCCCACCAAGGAGCAGGCTGGCACCCAGCCGCTCCACAAACCTGTAGGAAGTGGGAATCTCTCCCCAGCTTCCCACCAAGGAGCAGGCTGGGCACCCAGCCGCTCCACAAACTGTAGTAGTGGGAAATCTCTCCCAGCCTCCACAAGGAGCAGGCTGGACACCCAGCCGCTCCACAACCCTGTTGGAAGTGGGAATCTCTCCCCAGCCTCCCACCAAGGAGCAGGCTGGACACCCAGCCGCTCCACAAACCTGTAGGAAGCGGGGCCCATCCCCCACCTCCTACCAAGAAGCAGACCAGGCCTCCCCCGGCCGCTCCATGCCCAGATGTCTCCAGGCAGCTTTCAATTCAAAACTCGCATGTGCTAAACATGAAATAAACTTTCGCACTGTGATTTGCTTTTCTCTACCAGTGAACAATCTCAGCCGAGATCACACACCCGCCTCCTCCCCACCAGCCGATCTCTGGGGCAGGTTGGAAAATCGGCAACAGGAAAAACTTGGAGAAATGATTTCAAAAGCAAATTTTCTCACCACCACGCCAGGTTGTCCTGGGATCGCTAACAATTACTGACTTTAAACAGATACACAATACATAAACAATACCCCCACATACAAACTACACACTACACAACGAAAAGAACCACCTTTATACTACCTCCTGTGGGATCTTGGAACCATGGTGTCTCGACCTCAGGCCCGTGGCAGGGAATTCTTAGATTGCTGTCAGAAAGGAATTCCTTGCAGGATGTTTTCGGTCCAGAGGAAGGGTACCAGGTTCTCGTGTCCCTTCTGGGTGTGCCAAATAACTGTTGCCTTTTCCCCCAGCCTGGAAAAGAAACTCGAGATCATTTTAGCAAGGAGGTAATATAAAAGGGGATCTTTATTTTGAAGGTCTTCAGGAGCAGTTATGGAAAGGTGTCCATAAAAGCCCAGCCCCTCCAGGGGTGAGTACATATTTATAGCTTTTAGGAAATTAGCATAATGATTAAGAGCACCAATAAGGAGAACAAGTGGCGATTCAATTCCCCCTCAGGTCCAGCCCCTTCCCTGGAGCCCCCCTCTCAGCACTGGCTGCACTCTGCTTATGAAAATGTACCTCAGAGTTGTTCTCGGCCTTGGTTCCCAGGAAGAACTGAGATAGGACAGGGCCTTGCAACCCCCTGGGGCTTGGAGCTCTGGAATTTGTTTTGTCTTTCTGCTTAGGGAAAGGCTATGGAAAGGTACTGGAAAAACTAGCTATTAATATAGTAGGCTACAGAGCCACAAAAATATGTGCAGAGAGTACAGAGAACATATAAAAGAAAAAAGGCAGAAACAAAACGGCATCACCGGGAGCACAGTGCCTTAGTGCCGGGACACAAAAAGTGTCCCTTTTCTCTGAGAAAGAGAACTCTGCCCCCCAGTTCTTGATGTCAGTTTGGAGGAGGGTTTTGGCCCTGCAAGGGCAGCCAGGGTCCTTGTTGGTGGCAGCTTGGGTCTGGCGAGGAATCTTACTCCATGCGGAATTTCAGCATGCGGCTGTCAACTCCCAGATATGTGGCCTTCGATGCAAAACAATGGCGCTTTTCCATGTGAAAGAAAACTCAGTCCCCCAGATGCATGATGCCAGTTTTTAGGAGGCATTTAGCCCTACAATTGCAGCCAGAGTTCTAGTTGATGGCAGCTTGGGTCTGGGAAGGATCTTGATCCATGGGGCATTTCAGGTGGCGTCCGGGAGCAGAGTGCCTTAGGGCCGGGACACAAAAAGTGTCCCTTTTCTCTGAGAAAGAGAACTCTGCCCCACACTTTCTTGATGTCAGTTTGGAGGAGGGTTTTGGCCTGCAAGGGCAGCCAGGGTACTTCTCGGTGGCAGTTTGGGTCTGCGAGGAATCTTGATCCATGCGGAATTTGAAGAGGCGGCAGCCGATTCCCAGACATGGGGCCTACGATACAAATGATGGCACTTTTCCACGTGAAAGAAAACTTGGCCCCCCAGATTCATGAGATCGGTTTGGTGGAGGGTTTTGGCCCTACAAATGCAACCAGAGTCCTGGTTGATGGCATCTTGCGTCAGCGAATAATCTTGATCCAAACGGAATTTCAGGTGGCGTCCGGGAGCACAGTGCCTTAGGGCGGGGACACAAAAAGTGCCCCTTTTCTCTGAGAAAGAGAACTCCTGCCCCCAGTTCGTGATGTCAGTTTGGTGGAGGTTTTGGCCCTGCAAGGGCAGCCAGGGTCCCTGTCGGTGGCAGCTTGGCGTCTGCCCCGAGGAATTCTTGACCATACGGAATTTCAGGTGGCGTCCGGGAGCACAGTGCCTTAGGGCCGGGACACAAAAAGTGTCCCTTTCCGCTGAGAAAGAGAACTCTGCCCCCCACTTTCTTGATGTCAGTTTGGAGGAGGCTTTTGGCCCTGCAAGGGCAGCCAAGGTCCTTGTTGGTGGCAGCTTGGGTCTGCGAGGAATCTTAATCCATGCGGAATTTCAGCATGCGGCTGTCAACTCCCAGATATGTGGCCTTCGATGCCAACAATGGCGCTTTTCCATGTGAAAGAAAACTCAGTCCCCCAGATGCATGATGCCAGTTTTTTTTTAGGAGTTTAGCCCTACAATTGCCAGCCAGAGTCTACCTGATCGCAGCTTGGTCTCGGGAAGGATCTTAATCCATGCGCATTTCAGGTGGTCGTCCGAGGTGTTGCCTTTTCCCCAGCCTGGAAAAGAAACTCGAGATCATTTTAGCAAGGAGGTAATATAAAAGGGGATCTTTATTTTGAAGTTCTTCAGGAGCAGTTATGGAAAGGTGTCCATAAAAGCACAGCCCCTCCAGGGGTGAGTACATATTTATAGCTTTTAGGAAATTAGCATAATTAAGAGCACCAATAAGGAGAACAAGTGGCGATTCAATTCCCCCTCAGGTCCAGCCCCTTCCCTGGAGCCCCCCTCTCAGCACTGGCTGCACTCTGCTTATGAAATGTACCTCAGAGTTGTTCTCGGCCTTGGTTCCCAGGAAGAACTGAGATAGGACAGGGCCTTGCAACCCCCTGGGGCTTGGAGCTCTGGAATTTTTTTTGTCTTTCTGCTTAGGGAAAGGCTATTGAAAGGTACTGGAAAAACTAGCTATTAATATAGTAGGCTACAGAGCCACAAAAATATGGGCAGAGAGTACAGAGAACATATAAAAGAAAAAAGGCAGAAACCAAACGGCATCATTCCCCCCTTTTTAGAGACTAACAAGACTCTGTCTTGTCTAGTCTCTACTCTGCATTCAACCATACCTCTGGTTTATACAACTGGCTATCCCACTAGTTGTTACACAGATGCTAATTATAACTACAGTTACTATGAACATTTCTTTTATCTAGGTTCAGTTTGGTAACCATGAAGTGAGTGTACTGAAGATATTCAAGGTTCAGTAAGCTCTTTTGAGAGTTACTGGGTGTAGAATTTGAGTTTGCTTTCAAATTTCAACCAAATTTCTAAAAAAAATTTTTCATTCAGATTTGCATAAGAACAACAACTAGTGTTAATGATTTTGTGGCTAGTAGGAAATTAAGAGCTATTTTGTTTTGTCAACAGCCTTTAATATGATTAAACATTACATTTGGAATCACAGCTCCATGGCACAGGCCCAATCTTTATCTTGGGGCAAAACTTACCAGGCCAGATTCTCAACTTTGACAAGTTGTCCTTATGAAGAGCTTTTGGATACATTTTGGACTAGAGTTACATGCAAATTTGAGGAACAAATTTGAATCACGGTTACCAACTGTACAGATAAGAGGTACAAAAGAACAGTTTAAATCATATCATCTCAATTTGTATCAGTCTCTGTTTTCTGGCTGTCTATGGAGCAGACGTCTTCTTAACTCGGGAGCAGTGAATTCAAGGCTCTCTGCCAGCAGCTTTGGATTTGGTGAGGGTAGTCAGGACTTGGAATGACTCTTTTGACTTAGCTCGTAAGATTACTGTCCCTTCATTCAACATAGACTCAGTCTCTAGGCTTGAATAGTTGCTAGTCTTCCTTCCTTCTAGATGACTTTGCTCAGTTCTAGATCTTTCATAGATATAATCAGTTCAGCTTTTTGTGATGATTGGTACATTTGATGGGTACACTTTCTCATGGTTAACTGGTTGTGGTTGTTCTTGCATAACTGTCTTTTGTTTGCCATCTCGCAATGAAGCTGCTCTAATCTCATAAGCTCCAGCTGGCACTTTTTCAGGTCTGCTCTGCTGGAATAGGCTTCTTTCCATGTCTGCAAACAGTCAGACTTAAATACATTATCAGTTAGTGCTGGGAACAGACATATAGGATTAGACAGCAAACGTTTTCAGAACATATCCAGTTTCAGTAGCATGATAGGGTTCCGATGTCTTCTATGTTCAACGAACAAACTTACAGTGGGTTGCATGCAACTGTTGGATGTATCAATTCTTGGCTGCTGGTTGGATGCAGCAATTTTCAGTTGCTGACTGCCCTAGTTCTCTAGTTTCAGGATTATTTTACATAATAGTAAAGAGTCCTTGGTCCTTTTTACTCACAGGGATACAGGAGAAGGTCTTCTACAAATGTAACTCAGTAAACCATCCTAAGATATTTGTTAACACAGGACTCTGCTTACTTATAGCATGCTTTAAGGGAGCCTAAAAACGGCTTCTTGTTCTTTGGGCTCGGTGTTTCCCTTTTGAGTGCCTACCAGAGCAAAGAGCGCTCGCTGCCCTCGCACGGCCGGGGACGGGCGCGGCATGCGGGCACCCCCGCCCAGGGGCACCCCCGGCTCGCCCGCGCTCGGCCCGTGCTGCTGCTCACAGCGGCTCTCGGGTGTCCTTAAAACAAGCTCGTTACTGTGGAAAGTGCGATAGGGCCGTTCCTGCTCGTAGATCTCACACTCCCGGCCCGCTCTGGGCCGGGGCGGGCGGGGCCCAGGAGCAGCGAGGGAGCCGGGCCGTGGCCGCGCAGCGGCGGCCCCGCCTCCGCCAGAGCAGGGCCGAAGCAGCGCAGCGGCAGCCCCGGTCCCGGTTCGCTTCCTGGGACCGCTCCCCCGCGCATCCCCCGGCCGTGAACAGGGCAATGGCAGGAATCACCTCCGCCCCTCTCAGAGCGGCTGGTGCCCCGCTTCTGTCACGGGGGAGTGACCGCCCTGCTCGCGGAGCCGTCCTGGAAGTCCGGGAGTCGCCCTTGCCTTAAAATCTTGGAAAAACTTTTTACAGATGGAACATAGAAAGTGGGGGCTTCTCCCCTTCCCTTACAATGGTGCGAACCGAGCTTTCTCGGCCGTTCCACAAAACTTGCTGGAAGCGAGGATCTCTCCCTCGCCTCCCACTAAGGAGCAGGCTGGACACCCAGCCTCTCCACAGACCTGTAGGAAGCGATGGATTTCTCACTCGCCTCCCACCAAGGAGCAGGCTGGCACCCAGCCGCTCCACAAACCTGTAGGAAGTGGGAATCTCTCCCCAGCTTCCCACCAAGGAGCAGGCTGGGCACCCAGCCGCTCCACAAACCTGTAGGAAGTGGGAATCTCTCCCCAGCTTCCCACCAAGGAGCAGGCTGGGCACCCAGCCGCTCCACAAACCTGTAGGAAGTGGGATTCTCTCCCCAGCCTCCCACCAAGGAGCAGGCTGGACACCCAGCCGCTCCACAAACCTGTAGGAAGCGGGGCCCATCCCCCACCTCCTACCAAGAAGCAGACCAGGCCTCCCCCGGCCGCTCCATGCCCAGATGTCTCAGGCCAGCTTTCAATTCAAAACTCGCATGTGCTAAACATGAAATAAACTTTCGCACTGTGATTTGCTTTTCTCTACCAGTGAACAATCTCAGCCGAGATCACACACCCGCCTCCTCCCACCAGCCGATCTCTGGGGCAGGTTGGAAAATCGGCAACAGGAAAAACTTGGAGAAATGATTTCAAAAGCAAATTTTCTCACCACCGGACGCAGGTTGTCCTGGAATCGCTAACAATTACTGACTTTAAACAGATCACAATACATAAAAATAACAACACATACCTAAACCTACAACAAACGAAAAGAACCACCTTTATATACCCCTGTGGGATCTTGGAACATGGTGTCTCGAACTCAGGCCGTGGCAGGGATTCTTTAGATTGCTGTCAGAAAAGGATTCCTTGGAGGATGTTTTCGGTCAGAGGAAGGGTCCAGGTCATCGTGTCCTTCTGGGTGTGCCAAATAACTGTTGCCTTTTCCCGCAGCCTGGAAAAGAAACTCGAGATCATTTTAGCAAGGAGGTAATATAAAAGGGGATCTTTATTTTGAAGGTCTTCAGGAGCAGTTATGGAAAGGTGTCCATAAAAGCCCAGCCCCTCCAGGAGTGAGTACATATTTATAGCTTTTAGGAAATTAGCATAATTAAGAGCACCAATAAGGAGAACAAGTGGGGATTCAATTCCCCCTCAGGTCCAGCCCCTTCCCTGGAGCCCCCCTCTCAGCACTGGCTGCACTCTGCTTATGAAAATGTACCTCAGAGTTGTTCTCGGCCTTGGTTCCCAGGAAGAACTGAGATAGGACAGGGCCTTGCAACCCCCTGGGGCTGGGAGCTCTGGAATTTGTTTTGTCTTTCTGCTTAGGGAAAGGCTATGGAAAGGTACTGGAAAAACTAGCTATTAATATAGTAGGCTACAGAGCCACAAAATATGGGCAGAGAGTACAGAGAACATATAAAAGAAAAAAGGCAGAAACCAAACGGCATCACCGGGAGCACAGTGCTAGGCGGGAACAAAAAGTGTCCCTTTTCTCTGAGAAAGAGAATCTGCCCCCAGTTTCTTGATGTGCAGTTTTGGAGGAGGGTTTTGGCCGCTGGCAAGGGCAGCCAGGGCTTGTTGGTGGCAGCATTGGGTCTGGAGGAATCTTAATGCCAAGCGGAATTTCCAGCAATGCGGCTGCCAACTCCCAGATATGTGGCTCGATGCAAAGGATGGCGGCTTTCCATGTGAAATGAAAACTCAGTCCCCAGATGCATGTGGCAGTTTTAGGAGGCATTTAGCCCTTAAATTGCAGCCAGAGTTCAAGTTGATGGCAGCTTGGGTCTGGGAAGGATCTTGATCCATACGGAATTTCAGGTGGCGTCTGGGAGAATAGTGCCTTAGGGCCGGGACACAAAAAGTGTCCCTTTTCTCTGAGAAAGATAGCCCTGCCCCCCAGTTTCTTGATGTCAGTTTGGAGGAGGGTTTTGGCCCTGCAAGGGCAGCCAGTGTCCTAGTCGATGGCAGCTTGGGTCTACGAGGGATCTTGCTCCATGCAGAATTTGAAGACGCGGCCGTCGACTCCCAGACATGGGGCCTACGATACAAATGATGGCACTTTTCCACGTGAAAGAAAACTTAGGCCCCCAGATTCATGATGTCGGTTTGGTGGAGGTTTTGGCCCTACAAATGCAACCAGAGTCCTGGTTGATGGCATCTTGCGTCAGCGAATAATCTTGATCCATACGGATTCTCAGGAGGAAGCAGGGAGCAGAGTGCCTTAGGGCCAGACACAAAAAGTGTCCCTTTTCTCTGAGAAAGAGAACTCTGCCCCCCAGTTTCTTGATGTCAGTTTGGAGGAGGGTTTTGGCCCTGCAAGGGCAGCCAGGGTCCCTGTCGGTGGCAGCTTGGGTCTGCGAGGAATCTTGATCCATACGGAATATCACGAGGAAGCAGGGAGCAGAGTGCCTTAGGGCCGGGACACAAAAAGTGTCCCTTTTCTCTGAGAAAGAGAACTCTGCCCCCCACTTTCTTGATGTCAGTTTGGAGGAGGGTTTGGCCCTGCAAGGGCAGCCAGGATCCTTGTTGGTGGCAGCTTGGGTCTGCGAGGAATCTTAATCCATGCGGAATTCAGCATGCGGCTGTCA
>JAVTVJ010011427.1:0-18514 GCA_034509425.1 Eopsaltria australis | reverse complement strand
GCAGCTTGGGTCTGCGAGGAATCTTGATCCATACGGATTCTCAGGAGGAAGCAGGGAGCAGAGTGCCTTAGGGCCAGACACAAAAAGTGTCCCTTTTCTCTGAGAAAGAGAACTCTGCCCCCCAGTTTCTTGATGTCAGTTTGGAGGAGGGTTTTGGCCCTGCAAGGGCAGCCAGGGTCCCTGTCGGTGGCAGCTTGGGTCTGCGAGGAATCTTGATCCATACGGAATATCACGAGGAAGCAGGGAGCAGAGTGCCTTAGGGCCGGGACACAAAAAGTGTCCCTTTTCTCTGAGAAAGAGAACTCTGCCCCCCACTTTCTTGATGTCAGTTTGGAGGAGGGTTTGGCCCTGCAAGGGCAGCCAGGATCCTTGTTGGTGGCAGCTTGGGTCTGCGAGGAATCTTAATCCATGCGGAATTCAGCATGCGGCTGTCAACCCCAGATATGTGCCTTTCGATGCAACAAATGGCGCATTTCCATGTGAAAGAAAACTCAGTCCCCAGATGCATGATGCCAGTATTTTAGGAGGGCATTTAGCCCCTACAATGCAGCCAGAGTCTCTACTGATGGCAGCTTGGGCTGGAAAGATCTTGATCGATGCGGCATTTCAGGGTGGCGTCCGGTGTTGCGTTTCGCCCGAGCTGCTGAAAGAATCTCTGAGATCATTTAGCAAGGAGGTAATATAAAAGGGGATCTTTATTTTGAAGGTCTTCAGGAGCAGTTATGGAAAGGTGTCCATAAAAGCCCAGCCCCTCCAGGGGTGAGTACATATTTATAGCTTTTAGGAAATTAGCATAATTTAGAGCACCAATAAGGAGAACAAGTGGCGATTCAATTCCCCCTCAGGTCCAGCCCCTTCCCTGGAGCCCCCCTCTCAGCACTGGCTGCACTCTGCTTATAAAAATGTACCTCAGAGTTGTTCTCGGCCTTGGTTCCCAGGAAGAACTGCGATAGGACAGGGCCTTGCAACCCCCTGGGGCTTGGAGCTCTGGAATTTGTTTTGTCTTTCTGCTTTAGGAAAGGCTATGGAAAGGTACTGGAAAAACTAGCTATTAATATAGTAGGCTACAGAGCCACAAAAATATGGGCAGAGAGTACAGAGAACATATAAAGAAAAAAGGCAGAAACCAAACGGCATCATTCCCCCCTTTTTTAGAGACTAACAAGACTCTGTCTTGTCTAGTCTCTACTCTGCATTCAATCATACCTCTGGTTTATACAACTGGCTATCCCACTAGTTTTACACAGATGCTAATTATAACTACAGTTACTATGAACATTTCTTTTATCTAGGTTCAGTTTGGTAACCATGAAGTGAGTGTACTGAAGATATTCAAGGTTCAGTAAGCTCTTTGAGAGTTACTTGGTGTAGAATTTGAGTTTGCTTTCAAATTTCAACCAAATTTCTAAAAAAATTTTTCATTCAGATTTGCATAAGAACAACAACTAGTGTTAATGATTTTGTGGCTAGTAGGAAATTAAGAGCTATTTTGTGTTGTCAACAGCCTTTAATATGATTAAACATTACATTTGGAATCACAGCTCCATGGGCACAGGCCCAATCTTTATCTTGGGGCCAAACTTACCAGGCCAGATTCTCAACTTTGACAAGTTGTCCTTATGAAGAGCTTTTGGATACATTTTGGACTAGAGTTACATGCAAATTTTAGGACCAAATTTGAATCACGGTTACCAACTGTACAGATAAGAGGTACAAAAGAAAAGTTTAAATCATATCATCTCAATTTGTATCAGTCTCTGTTTTCTGGCTGTCTATGGAGCAGACGTCTTCTTAACTCTGGAGCAGTGAATTCAGGCTCTCTGCCAGCAGCTTTGGATTTGGTGAGGGTAGTCAGGACTTGGAATGACTCTTTTTACTTAGCTCGTAAGATTACTGTCCCTTCATTCAACATTGACTCAGTCTCTAGGCTTGAATAGTTGCTAGTCTTCCTTCCTTCTAGATGACTTTGCTCAGTTCTAGATCTTTCATTGCTATAATCAGTTCAGCTTTTTGTGATGGCACATTTGATGGTAACACTTTTCTCATGGTTACCTGGTTCGTGGTTGTTACTGCATAACCTGTCTTTTGTTTGCCTTCTCGCATGAAGCTGCTCTCATCTGCATACAGCTCCCAGGCTGGCACATCTTTCAGGTCTGCTCTGCTGGAATAGGCTTCTTCCATGGTCTGCAAACAGTCAGACTTAAATACATTATCAGTTAGTGCTGGGAACAGACATACTAGGATTGACAGCAACGTTTTCAGAATAACATTATCCAGTTTCAGTAGCATGGCATAGGTTCCATGTCTTCTATGTTCACAGAACAAACTTACAGTGGGTTGCATGCAACTGTTGGATGTATCAATTCTTGGCTGCTGGTTGGATGCAGCAATTTTCAGTTGCTGACTGCCCTAGTTCTCCAGTTTCAGGATTATTTTACATAATAGTAAAGAGTCCTTGGTCTTTTTACTCACAAGGATACAGGAGAAGGTCTTTTACAAATTTGACTCAGTAAACCATTCTAAGATATTTGTTAACACAGGACTCTGCTCACTTATAGCATGGTTTAAGGGAGCCTAAAAACGGCTTCTTGTTCTTTGGGCTCGGTGTTTCCCTTTTGAGTGCTTACCAGAGCAGACAAGGAGCGCTCGCTGCCCTCGCACGGCCGGGGACGGGCGCGGCATGCGGGCACCCCCGCCCAGGGGCACCCCCGGCTCGCCCGCGCTCGGCCCGTGCTGCTGCTCACAGCGGCTCTCGGGTGTCCTTAAAACAAGCTCGTTACTGTGAAAAGTGCGATAGGGCCGTTCCTTGCTCTTAGATCTCACACTCCCGGCCCGCTCTGGGCCGGTGCGGGCGGGGCCCAGGAGCAGCGAGTGAGCCGGGCCGTGGCCGCGCAGCGGCGGCCCCGCCTCCGCCAGAGCAGGGCCGAAGCAGCGCAGCGGCAGCCCCGTCCCGGTTCGCTTCCTGGGACCGCTCCCCCGCGCATCCCCCGGCCGGGACCAGGGCAATGGCAGGAATCACCTCCGCCCCTCTCAGAGCGGCTGGTGCCCCGCTTCTGTCACGGAGGAGTGACCGCCCTGCTCGCGGAGCCGTCCCGGAAGTCCGGGAGTCGCCCTTGCCTTAAAATCTTGGAAAAACTTTTTACAGATGGACCATAGAAAGTGGGGGCTTCTCCCCCTTCCCTTACAATGGTGCGAACCGAGCTTTCTCGGCCGTTCCACCAAACTTGCTGGAAGCGAGGATCTCTCCCTCGCCTCCCACGAAGGAGCAGGCTGGACACCCAAGCCTTCTCCACAGACCTGTAGGAAGCGAGGATTTCTCACTCGCCTCCCACCAAGGGCAGGCTGGCACCCAGCCGCTCCACAACCCTGTAGGAAGTGGGAATCTCTCCCCCGCTTCCCACCAAGGAGCAAGCTGGGCACCCAGCCGCTCCACAAACCTGTAGGAAGTGGGAATCTCTCCCCAGCCTCCCACCAAGGAGCAGGCTGGACACCCAGCCGCTCCCACAAACCTGTAGGAAGCGGGGCCCATCCCCCACTTCCTACCAAGAAGCAGACCAGGCCTCCCCCGGCCGCTCCATGCCCAGATGTCTCCAGGCCAGCTTTCAATTCAAAACTCGCATGTGCTAAACATGAAATAAACTTTCGCACTGTGATTTGCTTTTCTCTACCAGCGTGAACAATCTCAGCCGAAGATCACACACCGCCTCCTCCCCCACCAGCCGATCTCTGGGGCAGTTTGGAAAATCGGCAACAGGAAAAACTTGGAGAAATGATTTCAAAAGCAAATTTTCTCACCACCACGCCAGTTTGTCCTGGGATCGCTAACAATTACTGACTTTAAACAGATACACAATACATAAACAATACACACACATACAAACTACTCACTACACAACGAAAAGAACCACCTTTATACTACCTCCTGTGGGATCTTGGAACCATGGTGTCTCGACCTCAGGCCCGTGGCAGGGAATTCTTTAGATTGCTGTCAGAAAGGAATTCCTTGCAGGATGTTTCGGTCCAGAGGAAGGGTACCAGGTTCTCGTGTCCCTTCTGGGTGTGCCAAATAACTGTTGCCTTTTCCCCAGCCTGGAAAAGAAACTCGAGATCAGTTTAGCAAGGAGGTAATATAAAAGGGGATCTTTATTTTGAAGGTCTTCAGGAGCAGTTATGGAAAGGTGTCCATAAAAGCCCAGCCCCTCCAGGGGTGGGTACATATTTATAGCTTTTAGGAATTTAGCATAATTGATTAAGAGCACCAATAAGGAGAACAAGTGGCGATTCAATTCCCCCTCAGGTCCAGCCCCTTCCCTGGAGCCCCCCTCTCAGCACTGGCTGCACTCTGCTTATGAAAATGTACCTCAGAGTTGTTCTCGGCCTTGGTTCCCAGGAAGAACTGCGATAGGACAGGGCCTTGCAACCCCCTGGGCTTGGAGCTCTGGAATTTGTTTTGTCTTTCTGCTTAGGGAAAGGCTATGGAAAGGTACTGGAAAAACTAGCTATTAATATAGTAGGCTACAGAGCCACAAAAATATGTGCAGAGAGTACAGAGAACATATAAAAGAAAAAAGGCAGAAACAAACGGCATCACCGGGAGCACAGTGCCTTAGGGCCGGGACACAAAAAGTGTCCCTTTTCTCTGAGAAAGAGAACTCTGCCCCCCCAGTTTCTTGATGTCAGTTTGGAGGAGGGTTTTGGCCCTGCAAAGGCAGCCAGGGTCCTTGTTGGTGGCAGCTTGGGTCTGCGAGGAATCTTAATCCATGCGGAATTTCAGCATGCGGCTGTCAACTCCCAGATATGTGGCATTCGATGCAAACAATGGCGTATTTCCATGTGAAAGAAAACTCAGTCCCCCAGATGCATGATGCCAGTTTTTAGGAGGCATTTAGCCCTACCATTGCAGCCAGAGTTCTAGCTGATGGCAGCTTGGGTCTGGGAAGGATCTTGATAGAAGACATGGACCCTATGCCATGCTACTGAAACTGGATAATGTTTTTCTGAAAACGTTTGCTGTCAATCCTAGTATGTCTGTTCCCAGCACTAACTGATAATGTATTTAAGTCTGACTGTTTGCAGACCATGGAAGAAGCCTATTCCAGCAGAGCAGACCTGAAAGATGTGCCAGCCTGGGAGCTGTATGCAGATGATGTTGAGCTTCAATGCGAGATGGCAAACAAAAGACAGGTTATGCAGTAACGAAACCACGAATGCCAGGTACCTGAGATTGTAGATCAAATGTACCATCACAATAAAGCTGAACTGATTATGGATCAATGGAAAGATCTGAGAACTGAAGCAAGTCATGCTAGAGGGAGGAAGGAAGACGGGTAGCAACTATTCAAGCCTAGAGACTGAGTCTATGTTGAATGGAGAGACAGTAACCTTATGAGCTGAGTGGAAAGGGTCATTCCAAGTCCTGACTACCCTCACCAAATCCAAAGCTGCGGGCAGAGAGCCTTGAATTCACTGCTCCAGAGTTAAGAAGACGTCTGCTCCATAGACAGCCAGAAAACAGAGACTGATACAAATTGGGATGATATGATTTAAACTGTTCTTTTGTACCTCTTATCTGTACAGTCGGTAACCATGATTCAAATTTAGTACTAAAATTTGCCTGTAACTCTAGCCCAAAATGTTCCAAAAGCTCTTTCAATAAAGGACAACTTGTCAAGTTGAGAATCTGGCCTGGTAAGTTTTTGCCCCAAGATAAGGATTGGGCTGTAAGAGAGCTGTGTTATAATTTTATCAATATTAAAGGCTGTTGACAAAACAAAATAGCTCTTAATTTGCCTAACTAGCCAGCAAAATCATTAACACTAGTTGTTGTTCTTATGCAAATCTGAATGAAAAAATTTTTTTAGAATTTGGTTGAAAATTTGAAAGCAACTCAAATTCTACACCAAGTAACTCTCAAAAGAGCTTACTGAAACTTGAATATCTTCAGTACACTCTCTTCATGGTTACCAAACTGAACCTAGATAAAAGAAATGTTCATAGTAACTGTAGTTATAATTAGCATCTGTGTAACAACTAGTGGGATAGCCAGTTGTATAAACCAGAGGTATGGTTGAATGCAGAGTAGAGACTAGACAAGACAGAGTCTTGTTAGTCTCTAAAAAGGGGGGAATGATGCCGTTTGGTTTCTGCCTTTTTTCTTTTATATGTTCTCTGTACTCTCTGCCCATAATTTTGTGGCTCTGTAGCCTACTATATTAATAGCTAGTTTTTCCAGTACCTTTCCATAGCCTTTCCCTAAGCAGAAAGACAAAACAAATTCCAGAGCTCCAATCCCCAGGGGGTTGCAAGGCCCTGTCCTATCTCAGTTCTTCCTGGGAACAAAGGCCGAGAACAACTCTGAGGTACATTTTCATAAGCAGAGTGCAGCCAGTGCTGAGAGGGGGGCTCCAGGGAAGGGGCTGGAACTGAGGGGGAATTGAATCGCCACTTGTTCTCCTTATTGGTGCTCTTAATCAATTATGCTAATTTCCTAAAAGCTATAAATATGTACTCACCCCTGGAGGGGCTGGGCTTTTATGGACAACTTTCCATAACTGCTCCTGAAGACCTTCAAAATAAAGATCCCCTTTTATATTACCTCCTTGCTAAAATGATCTCGAGTTTCTTTTCCAGGCTGGGGGAAAAGGCAACACCGGACGCCACCTGAAATGCCGAATGGATCAAGATCCTTCCCAGACCCAAGCTGCCATCAGGTAGAACTCTGGCTGCAATTGTAGGGCTAAATGCCTCCTAAAAACTGGCATCATGCATCTGGGGGACTGAGTTTTCTTTCACATGGAAATACGCCATTGTTTGCATCGAAGGCCACATATCTGGAGTTGACAGCCGCATGCTGAAATTCCGCATGGATTAAGATTCCTCGCAGACCACAAGCTTGCCACCAACAAGGACCCCTGGCTGCCCTTGCAGGGACCATAACGCCTCCCCTCCAGAAACTGAACAAGAAAACTGGGGGGCAGAGTTCTCTTTCTCAGAGAAAAGGGACACTTTTTGTGTCCCGGCCCTAAAGGGCACTGTGCTCCCTGCTTCCTCCTGAAATTCCGCATGGATTAGGATTCCTCGCAGACCCAAGCTGCCACCGACAAGGACCCTGGCTGCCCTTGCAGGGCAAAAACCCTCCTCCAACCTGACATCAAGAAACTGGGGGGGAGAGTTCTCTTTCTCAGAGAAAAGGGACACTTTTTGTGTCCCGGCCCTAAGGCACTGTGCTCCCTGCTTCCTCCTGAAATTTCGTAAGGATCAAGGTTCCTCGCAGACCCAAGCTGCCAGAATAAAGAGCCCTGGCTGCCCTTGCAGGGCCAAAACCCTCCTCCAAACTGACATCAAGAAACTGGGGGGCAGACTTCTCTTTCTCAGAGGAAAGGGACACTATTTGTTTCTCGGCCCTAAGGCACTGTGCTCCCTGCTGCCTCCTGAAATTTCGTATGTATCAAGATCCCTCGCAGACCCAAGCTGCCACCGACAAGGACCCTGGCTGCCCTTGCAGGGCCAAAACCCTCCTCCAAACTGACATCAAGAAAGGGGGGGGCAGAGTTCGCTTTCTCAGAGAAAAGGGACACTTTTTGTGTCCCGGCCCTAAGGCACTCTGCTCCCGGACGCCGCCTGAAATGCCACACGGATCAAGATCTTTCCCAGACCCAAGCTGCCATCAACTAGAACTCTGGCTGCAAATGTAGGGCTAAATGCCTCCTAAAAACTGGCATCATGGATTTGGGAGACTGAGTTTTCTTTCACGTGGATAAGTGCCATCATTTGTATCGTAGCCCCCATATCTGGGAGTCGACAGCCGCCTCTTCAAATTCCGCATGGAGCAAGATCCATCACAGACCCAAGCTGCCACCGACAAGGACCCTGGCTGCCCTTGCAGGGCCAAAACCCTCCTCCAAACTGAACTCAAGAAAGTGGGGGGCAGAGTTCTCTTTCTCAGAGAAAAGGGACACTTTTTGTGTCCCGGACCTAAGGCACTGTGCTCCCGGACGCACTGAATTTTCCTAACAGGTTTTTTTTTTTCCCCCTCCTGCCTTTTTCATAACATCAGAGGGCAAGAAATTCTCTTCCGGCTTCCAAAATCTCCTAGTTACTTTCCCCCTTCCTGCATCAGGCAAAATGGAGGATTATTAAGGTTTTTTTTAACCAAATACTCTTTGAGGCAGGAAAAATGAAGAAGAGTAAGAGAAACAGTGCTGGTTTTGGGCATAGGTTCTTTGTACACTATTCTGGAAATAAAACAACCCAACACCCACCATTCCCCCCCCTCCCCCCCCCCAATAAAAAAACAAAACAAACCCACATGCCTTACAAAACCAACCTGCAGAATGTTCAGTATTTCAAATGAGAACAAGCGTAGAGGGGACATTCAAAAGATGGCTTCCTCCTTAACCAATTTGTGCATCAGTGCTCTTTCAATCAACTCCTACATTTCTCCTTCTCCTACAACAAACAGCTGTCTTTCAGAAGCGTGCCTGTTTCCATCGCAACCTTTCTGGGAATGCTACTGTAGCGTTGCCTTAGTACGTGCTTCAGCTAGTCACTTAAATCACAGGATAACTTGAGCTAAACCAATCTAGTGGTAACTTTTGCAGCCTCTTTCTAAACTGCTTGAAAACTGAACATTGCCAACAAGGTTCAGACAAAGGAAAATCCAAAATGTGGACAGCATCTCCCTGCTGCTGCTACTGGAAGCCTTCAAGTCCACCACTGCAGTCTAAAACCTCCACTGATCATCTGAGTATTGCACAAGTTCTCCAAGGAAGACAAAAACAAGGCTAAGGCACGCACACCAACGCTGATCAAAAGCACTTGATGCTCATGGAGAAAAATAAAGAACCTTTACTTTCCTAAAGACAAGGTGACTACTGCTAGTAGGAAAAAAAACAGATGTTCTGCAAAACCTATTTTCAGGCTTTTGCTAAGGTCACAGGACTGAGGAATACAGAAAGACCTGTCCCAATTTGGCAGAATGCCACATCAACCGCTCCACTTTCTTCACCAAGCCCGCACCTACCATCATCTCCAAATCGAGCCCGTGCAGGCTCTGGCCCCATTACCTAAGAAAAGAGCAACTCTGCAAGCAGTTGGCAAAGATGAACAACTTAGCATTTCTGTGGCCGATGACATGCTCTGACCTTTTTTGCTTTCAGCTATGGATCTTCGTCGCACTGAAAAGCTCCTTGCCATTGAGCTCTTGCAGCACCTCCGCCAGCTTCGCTGCCAAACTCTTCAGCACCAGCGCAAGGTACCTGAAATCGGGAGCCCAAAAGAGGTGGTCAATGAAGGCAAGTTGCTCCCGCCGACAGACAGCCTCCACATTCAGCGTCCCCTATGTCGCTCTCCCACCGTGGGGGACAAAATGCCTCGGCGGAGCGCGGCGCTGGGCGGCAGCGGCCGGCACGGCATGGAGCGCGCGCTGCCGGCTCGCTGCCGCCGGCGCCGCTGCGGGAACGGCCGATTGGCTGCAAGGGGCCACGTGCGGCAAGGAGGGCAGCGGGGTAAAGGCGGGCCCGCCTCATAGCCCCCCGGAAGGCCGGCCTCTGCTCCCCGCTCGGACCACCGTACGGGCAGTGCCAGGAGCCTCTCGCTGCGGCGGCCTCCGGCCGCATGCCAGAGCGCGCACTGCCCGGCCGGCGCCGCCGCTCCGCGGGCTCACACGGCGCCCGCCGGGCCGCTGCCGGCGGCGGGAGCCGAGCGAATCAGGAAGTGGAGCTGCACCAGCGCCTAACGCCGCCCCGCCCGCGCGGCCCTCTCTAACTCGCGTGGGCCCGGCGCGCCTGCCCCGCAACGCCTGTGCTCCGCGCCACGCGGCACACGCGCGCCGCCGTTTCCGGCCGAGCCGCTGGCGAAGCCGGGGCACGGTCCTGCCGGGACAGCCTCGGCGGCTGCTGGCTTCCAGCAGCGCCGAGCAGCCGGTGAGCGCCGCCGCTTGGGAGCGCGCCCGGCGGGGGGCGAGGCAAAGGAGAAATGGAGGCGGTGCCAGTGGGCGGTGTCACACGGCCGATCCTGCCGCAGCCACCCCTTCCACGCCCCCTCGGCTGCTGTTGACTGCGGCCCCAGCCCTGCCCGCGCCAGCAGCGATGCGGCTTCGCAATTGGAGGGGTGGAGGGGAGGGGGGGGGGGGGTAGGAGGGGGTGGGGGATGGGGGGGGCAGGGGCACACTGACACCCCGCAGCAAGTCCCTCCTGCTGGCAAAACTCATCCACATTCCACATCTTTATGGCAAAGAGAAGAACAGACTAGTCCCCTAACTATTTCAAGAAGGAGACAGGCCATGGGCCATTTGCCCTGGGCTTTCTCTAATCCTGCCGCCTTGTAGCCTACTTCATATCCTAAGTTCCCGGCTGCATCTCCCTCTCCCTTTTCCCCACTGCCTGAGCTGATCGCTTATGGGATGCCGCACTCCAATATCGCCTCTCTTTGGTTTATATTAAAGAAAGAAAGAAAGAAGAAACTCGTCGTCATTCTATTCTGTTTTGTCCTCTTGCTCTAGCTTCAGGAATTTAACAGTGCCATGCCTGAGCAACAGTCTGTGGTGATTAGTAGCATTTGCAACAGCTAACAGCTTCTTCTCTTCCTTGCCTGTCTATCGCTTCCTAGCCCTGTCTGCAAGTGGATTCCCACGGTCTCTTTGGACAGACATTTTCATCTTACTTCTCTCAGTCCCACACCTGCTTGGCGCTGCGTGGGTCCCCCTGGCACCACACCCCGCCCCCCCACCTACTCCCCAAACCTCTGCACACACACACACACACCTGCGCTACACAGGCACGTAGCCAGCACACACTACTAGCACACACATACCCCCTCCACATACACATTCACGCCTACCCTGCACAACCCTGCCCCCGCACAACCCTGCAAACACACACCACCCCACACCCACTCCCACACGAGATGCACTGCACGCAGCCGCCCCACCCTCACTGCCACGGCCGTCTGGCAGTGCTCGCTACTGACACGCTTCGCCATGCCTTGCATTGCTTTGCTATGCGGTCTGTAGCTCGTCCAGTGCCTTCCGCCCCTCAGTGCCTTGCATTGACTTGCTCACCATCATCCCCCTCAGTGACCCTCCCTTTCGATTTGTCCAGGTCCAGCTTTTTTCAATTCCTTCTCCTTCTAGGACTCTTCATTGGCCTACAGACATCTCCTTTTGCCTTGAATCCCTTCCATTGCTTCGCGTTAATCTTCTCCTTCCCTCCCCCACCTGGAACTCAAGACGCCTTTTTCATGCCATTCCCGAGCCTTGGCCCTCACTGCCTCTGTCGATGCCATGATTCATAGTGCCAGTGTTGCTGGAGCAGATGTTATGACATCAATGGGCTGGAAAAAGTCCGAAAGATTCTTCTGTCCCTGAACACCTTCAGTAGGTGGCAATTTGTGCCATTCAAACTGCATCGTGCATGCAGTCCTGGAAATGCTTTCGTATCCTTGGAGGAGGGCCGTTGCCAAATTCTTTGGATTAGCACTCTTCGTAAAAGAAAGCAAGTTTAGACGTGCACACTGGGTGGCCTCAAGGAATGAAGAGGCTTTTGCCAATAAGCAGTGCTCTGGCTTTGAGCTGCTCACCTGTCAGTGCAAAGGCAGATGCCAGGCTGTTGAGCATTTTGTCCTGGGAGCTTTAGTGTGTCAGCAGTCCCTGGTGCTGTTCCGTTTGCATCCTGACTCTGTGAGAGTGAAGGCTTCGGAAGGTTGCTAGAGCTGAGGAAGGAAAGTGCCGCGAGCAGGGTGTGTGCGGCTAGCTCGATGGGTGCAGCTGAAGCTGCAGACAGCAAGGGCATTATTAGCTGGCACTTGTGCCAGCTCTGTTTTTTCTAGATGTTTCCGAGTGGGCAGATTCAGCTAGAGAGGAAAGCATGTAGGGCAAAGGAGTTCGTCTTGCCGTTTGAGTGGCGGTGCAAAAGAAGGCTCACCGCACTTGGAGAGGAAGATCAGGAAATCTTTTCGCGCTGGCAACAGGACGCTTGAGAGGCATGGGACGTTTCCCTAAGGCGGCTCTAGCCTCGAAGAGTTTCGAGCTGTCCTGCGAGCGTTTCTTTCATTGCGAGTCGACAGGCCATCTTGTTGGTTTGGACTGCTAACGCAACATCGGCAGGGCAAGAGACTGTCAGGCCCGTCCTCTTGCAGTGGCGACAGCTGCGCAAAGAAGCCCGCTTCCCTGCGGCTTCGCTCTTCGCCCGATGTGACTTGGACACAACTGAAACTCAGCGACAGCATTCAGCTTTGCCGCTTTTCGCCGTCTCTGCTGCACGCATCCGCAGCGTGCTCTGGACGGTTTTCCCTCAGCTCCTGGTACAGTGAGACACTCTCTTCTTCGCAGATGAGTGCGAGCTGTGCATCTAGCTTGTCGCTCAGTGAGCTGTGCCAGGAAAGAAGCAATTGCAGCGTTAGTCTTTCAACGTCCGACACTTTCAAAGCAGCACCACAAAGCCGGGCGACGGGAAGGGGCGAAGAAGCAGACGTTCATTCCTGGCTCTTTTTCCTCGGCCAGCCGGCCAGCGGATCTTTGTCGTTTGCGAGGCTAGAATGTGTCGGCGCTCCTTCGCGTGACAAGGGCCGTGCAGAGAGCGCCGGCCTGGGACGGGCTTTGCAGGCGGTAAGGAAAGAGGAGTGTTCCTGAAATGGTGCAAATACGAGTTTGCTCAAGTTGCAGGGGAGAGCTGCGGCACATATTTAATTCTGGCACAGGTGTCCGAGTGAGCCGCAGTCGAAAAGCCTTCCCTTGAGATTCAGAGGGCGAGAGGCGCAATACGGGCTGAGAAGCCAAGTTCGCTGTCAGAGCGTCTTTCGGCTGAAGCAAGGCTTAGCAGCGCTTGACTGCCGGCACAGTGTCCTCTGCGAGAAATAGAGCGCTATTCTCCACAGCGGAGAAAGAAATTGCCTTGGCTCACACAAGGCGTAGAACGAAGCCGCACGGTACAGGGCTTGTGTGCGCAGCGTACTGACGGCGTGAGGAGCGTGCCTGCCGCTGGCCGGCCAGCCGAATTCTCTTTGGCAGTGCTAAGGGAAAAGTTCAGCTAGAGCTGCTTGCGCCGCTACTTATTTCTCTTCCAGCCCCTCGGGGAAACAGCTGCTCCTACCTTTATGCTCCGAGAAGCAGAGAACACAATGACAGATGCAGCGGAGAAGGGAAGGAGAGAGTGCACCGTGTGAGCTTCATGTTGCTTACGTGGGGCAAGCGGAAAGTGAAGCCCTGCACTGTCCTTTACATCTTAGAAGGAAGAGAGCGTTCTCAGCTGACTCTGATTGTGATCGAGATTTTGCTAGTCTTTTTCCGTTCGGTTCACTGCGCAAAGAAGCCACGGTCTCTTTGGACAGACATATTCATCTTACTTCTCTCAGTCCCACACCTGCTTGGCGCTGCGTGGGTCCCCCTGCACCACACCCCGCCCCCCCACCTCTGCACACACACACAACACACACACACACACACACACACACACACGCTGCGCTACCTACACAGGCACGTAGGCCAGCACACACTACTAGCACACACATACCCCCTCCACATACCACATTCACTGCCTACCCTGCAAACCCTGCCCCCGCACACCCTGAAACACACACCACTCCCACACCACTCCGCACACGAGCTGCAGCTCACGCAGCCGCCCCACCCTCGACTGCCACGGCCGTCTGGCAGTGTCGCTACTGACATCACCTCGCCATGCCTTGCCATTGCTTTGCTATGCGTCGATAGCCTCGTCTCACCTTACCGCCCCTGCATGTGCCTTGCATGACTTGCTCACTGCATCCCCCTCGTGACGCTCCCTTTCGATTGTCGCAGGTCCAGCTTTTCATTTCCTTTCTCCTTCTAAGACTCTTCTTGGCCTACAGAGCATCTTCCTTTTGCCCTTGAATCCTTCATTGGCTTCGCGTTATCTTTCTCGCCCCTCCCCCCCCTGGAACTCAAGACGCCTTTTTCATGCCAGTCCCGAGCCTTGCCCTCCTGCCCTGTCTGATTCGCCAATGATTCATAGTGCCAGTGTTGCTGGAGCAGATGTTATGACATCATGGGCTGGAAGAGTCCGGCAAGATTCTTCTGTCCTGACACCTTCTAGGTAGGTGCAATTGTTGGCCATTCAATACTGCATGTGCATCAGTCGCTGGATGCTTTGTATCTTGGAGGAGGCCGTGCCATTTCTTTGGATTACCACTCTTCCGTAAAGAAAGCAAGTTTAGACGTGCACACTGGGTGGCCTCAAGGAATGAAGAGGCTTTTGCCAATAAGCAGTGCTCTGGCTTTGAGCTGCTCAACTGTCAGTGCAAAGGCAGTTGCCAGGCTGTTGAGCATTTTGTCCTGGGAGCTTTAGTGTGTCAGCAGTCCCTGGTGCGGTTCCGTTTGCATCCTGACTCTGTGAGAGTGAAGGCTTCGGAAGGTAGCTAGAGCTGAGGAAGGAAAGTGCCGCGAGCAGGGTGTGTGCGGCTAGCTCGATGGGTGCAGCTGAAGCTGCAGACAGCAAGGGCATTATTAGCTGGCACTTGTGCCAGCTCTGTTTTTGCTAGATGTTTCGAGTGGGCAGATTCAGCTAGAGTGGAAAGCATGTAGGGCAAAGGAGTTCGTCTTGCCGTTTGAGTGCGGTGCAAAGAAGGCTCCGCACTTGGGAGAGGAAGAACAGGCAAATCTTTTCGCGCTGGCAACAGGACGCTAGAGAGCAGGGACGTTTCCAAGGCGGCTCTAGCCCTCGGAGTGGTTTGAGCTGTCTTGGAGGCGTTTCTTCTTTTGCGAGCGACAGCGGCCATCTTGTGGCTTTGAGTGCAAACGCAACATCGGAGGGCAAAAGAGACTGTCAGGCCGCGCTTCTTGGTGTGCACATGCGCAAAGAAGCCCGGTTCCCTGCGGCTTCGCTCTTCGCCAAAAGTGACTTGGACACAACTGAAACTCAGCGACGGCATTCAGCTTTGCCGCTTTTCGCCGTCTCTGCTGCACGCATCCGCAGCGTGCTATGGACGGTTTTCCCTCAGCTCCTGGTACAGTGAGACACTCTCTTCTTGGCAGATGATTGCGAGCTGTGCATCTAGCTTGTCGCTCAGTGAGCTGTGCCAGGAAAGAAGCACTTGCAGCGTTAGTCTTTCAACGTCCGACACTTTCAAAGCAGCACCACAACGCCGGGCGACGGAAGGGGCGAAGAAGCAGACGTTCATTCCTGGCTCTTTTTCCTCGGCCAGCCGGCCAGCCGGATCTTTGGTCGTTGCGAGCTAGAAATGGTGTTGGGGCGCTCCTTCCCGTGAAAAGGCCGTGCAGAGAGCGCGGGCTGGGACGGGGCTTTGCAGAGCGTTTAAGGGAAGAGAGTGTTTTTGAAAGTGGTGCAAATACGAGTTTGCTCAAGGTGCAGGGGAGAGCTGCGGGCAGCCTTATTATTCTGGCACAGGTGTCCGAGTGAGCCGCAGTCAAAAAGCTTTCCCTTGAGATTCAGAGGGCGAGAGGCGCAATACGGGCTGAGAAGCCAAGTTCGCTGTCAGAGCGTCTTTCGGCTGAAGCAAGGCTTAGCAGCGCTTGACTGCCGGCACAGTGTCTTCTGCGAGAAATAGAGCACTATTCTCCACAGCGGAGAAAGAAATTGCCGTGCCTCACACAAGGCGTAGAACGAAGCCGCACGGTACAGGGCTTGGGTGCGCAGCGTACTGACGGCGTGAGGAGCGTGCCTGCCGCTGGCCGGCCAGCCGAATTCTCTTTGGCAGTGCTAAAGGAAAAGTTCAGCTAGAGCTGCTTGCGCCTACTTTATTTCTCTCCAGCGGCTCGGGGAAACAGCTGCTCTACTTTATGCTCGAAAGCAAGAGAACACAATGACAGATGCGCGGAGAAAGGGAGGAGAGAGTGCACCGTGTGAGCTTCATGTTGCTTATGTGGGGCAAGCGGAAAGTGAAGCCCTGCACTGTCTTTTACATCTTAGAAGGAAGAGAGCGTTCTCAGCTTACTCTGATTGTGAGCGAGATTTTGCTAGTCTTTTTCCGTTTGGTTCACTGCGCAAAGAAGCCCGGGTCCCTGCGGCTTCGCTCTTCGCCCGATGTGACTTGGACACAACTGAAACTCAGCGACGGCATTCAGCTTTGCCGCTTTTCGCCGTCTCTGCTGCACGCATCCGCAGCGTGCTATGGACGGTTTTCGCTCAGCTCCTGGTACAGTGAGACACTCTCTTCTTCGCAGATGATTGCGAGCTGTGCATCTAGCTTGTCGCTCAGTGAGCTGTGCCAGGAAAGAAGGATCTTGCAGCGTTGTCTTTCAAACGTCCGCCAATTTCAAAGCAGACACAGCCGGGCGACGGGAAGGGGCGAGAAGCAGACGTTATCTTCATTTTGGCTCTTTTCCTCGCAAGCGGCAGCGGATCTTTGGTCGTTGCGAAGGGCTAGAGATGTGTGCGGCGCTCCCCTTCGCGTGAAAGGCGTGCAGAGAGCGGCGGCCTGAGAGGGGCTTTGGCAGGCGGTAAGAAGAGGAGTGTTTCTGAAGTGTGCAAATACTGAGTTTGCTCAAGTTGCAGGGGAGAGCTGCGGGCAGCCTTATTATTCTGGCACAGGTGTCCGAGTGAGCCGCAGTCGAAAAGCTTTCCCTTGAGATTCAGAGGGCGAGAGGCGCAATACGGGCTGAGAAGCCAAGTTCGCTGTCAGAGCGTCTTTCGGCTGAAGCAAGGCTTAGCAGCGCTTGACTCCCGGCACAAGGTTCTCTGCGGAGGAGCACGAGTTGCCCCACTGCAAAAACGAAAGTCAAGCCACGGGTTACAAAAAACGAAGAACGAAGACAGTCAGCTGAGAACACTCTCTTCCTTCTAAGATGTAAAAGACAGTGCAGGGCTTCACTTTCCGCTTGCCCCACGTAAACAACATGAAGCTCACACGTTGCACTCTCTCCTTCCCTTCTCCGATGCATCTGTCATTGTGTTCTCTGCTTCTCGGAGCATAAAGGTAGGAGCAGCTGTTTCCCCGAGGGGCTGGAAGAGAAATAAGTAGCGGCGCAAGCAGCTCTAGCTGAACTTTTCCTTTAGCACTGCCAAAGAGAATTCGGCTGGCCGGCCAGCGTCAGGCACGCTCCTCACGCCGTCAGTACGCTGCGCACACAAGCCCTGTACCGTGCGGCTTCGTTCTACGCCTTGTGTGAGCCACGGCAATTTCTTTCTCCGCTGTGGAGAATAGTGCTCTATTGCTCGCAGAGGACACTGTGCCGGCAGTCAAGCGCTGCTAAGGCTTGCTTCAGCCGAAAGACGCTCTGACAGCGAACTTGGCTTCTCAGCCCGTATTGCGCCTCTCGCCCTCTGAATCTCAAGGGAAAGCTTTTCGACTGCGGCTCACTCGGACACCTGTGCCAGAATAATAAGGCTGCTCGCAGCTCTCCCCTGCAACTTGAGCAAACTCGTATTTGCACCACTTTTCAGGAACACTCCTCTTTCCTTTACCGCCTGCAAAGCCCCGTCCCAGCCCGGCGCTCTCTGCACGGCCCTTGTCACGGCGAAGGAGGCGCACACATTCTACAGCCTCGCAACGACAAAGATGCGGCTGGCGGCTGGCGAGGAAAAAGAGCCGGAATGACGTCTGCTTCTTCGCCCCTTCGTGCCCGGCTTTTGTGGTGCTGCTTTGAAAGTGTGCGGAGTTGAAAGATAACGTGCGTGCTTCTTTCCTGGAATCAGGCTCGTTGAGGCGAAAGCTAGATGCACGCTGCAATCATTCTGCGAAGAAGAGAGTGGGTCTCAATGTACAGGAGCTGAGGGAAAACGTCATAGCACGCTGCGGATGCGTGCAGCAGAGACGGGAAAAGCGCAAAGCTGAATGGCGTGCTGAGTTAAGTTGTGTCGCAAGTCACATTGGGCGAAGGAGCGAAGCGCAGGGAACGGCTTCTTTGCGCAGTGGACGAACGGAAAAAGCTAGGGCATCTGATCACAATTAGATCATAGCTGAGAAGTCTCTCTTTTAAAGATGTAAAAGACAGTGCAGGGATTCACTTTCCGCTTGCCCCACGTAAGCAACATGAAGCTCACACGGTGCACTCTCTCCTTCCCTTCTCCGCTGCATCTGTCATTGTGTTCTCTGCTTCTCGGAGCATAAAGGTAGGAGCAGCTGTTTTCCCGAGGGGCTGGAAGAGAAATAAGTAGCGGCGCAAGCAGCTCTAGCTGAACTTTTCCTTTAGCACTGCCAAAGAGAATTCGGCTGGCCGGCCAGCGGCAGGCACGCTCCTCACGCCGTCAGTACGCTGCGCACACAAGCCCTGTACCGTGCGGCTTCGTTCTACGCCTTGTGTGAGCCACGGCAATTTCTTTCTCCGCGGTGGAGAATAGTGCTCTATTTCTCGCAGAGGACACTGTGCCGGCAGTCAAGCGCTGCTAAGCCTTGCTTCAGCCGAAAGACGCTCTGACAGCAAACTTGGCTTCTCAGCCCGTATTGCGCCTCTCGCCCTCTGAATCTCAAGGGAAAGCTTTTCGACTGCGGCTCACTCGGACACCTGTGCCAGAATAATAAGGCTGCCCGCAGCTCTCCCCTGCAACTTGAGCAAAATCGTATTTGCACCACTTTTCAGGAA
>JAVTVJ010011425.1:0-15501 GCA_034509425.1 Eopsaltria australis | reverse complement strand
CGCAGTGCCCGGATGTACTCGGCGCATGCGCACTTGTTCCCGAACTACCAAAATGGCCGCCGCAGTACCCGGATGTACTCGGCGCATGCGCACTTTGGCCTCAACTACAAAAATGGCCGCCGCAGTGCCCGGATGTACTCGGCGCATGCGCACTTGGTCCCGAACTACCAAAATGGCCGCCGCAGTGCCCGACTGTACTCGGCGCATGCGCACTTGGTCCCGAACTACCGAAATGGCCGCCGAAGTGCCCAAATGTACTCCGCGCATGCGCACTTGGTCTCTAACTACCAAAATGGCTGCCGTAGTGCCCGGATGTACTCGGCGCATGTGCAATTGGTCCCGAACTACCAAAATGGGCCGCCGCAGTGCCGGATGTACACACAAATGTCCCCAAAAATGATGGAGAAATGGCCCCAAAAATGACCCAAAAAGGCACAGAAATGGCCCTAAAGATGACTCAAAAATAGCCCATAAAAGGCCCCAAAAACGACCCAAAAATTACTCAAAATAGCCCCAAAGATGACCCAAAAATGACCCAGAAATGACCCAAAAAAGCCCCCAAAAGGCCACAAAAATGACCCAAAAATGACCTCAAAAATTCCCCCGTAAATGACCCAAAAATGGCCCTGAAATGGCCACAAAATTGGCCCTGATAGTGGCGCAAAAAAGACCAAGAAATAGCCCAAAAATGGCCCAAAAATGACCCAAAAATAAGCCCAAAATAGACTCAAAAAATGAATCAGAAATTGATCCAAATATGGGCCCTAAATGGCCCCGAAAATGGCCCAGAAATGACTCCAAAAATGACTCCATAAATGGACCCAAAAGTGACCCCAAAATAGCTTAAAAATTGCCAAAACATGCCCAAAAATTCATCCAAAAACACACCCAAAGATGACCCAAGAATGATCCAAAATAGCCTAAAAATGACCAAAAAATAGCCCCCAAAAAAACCCCAAAAATGGCCCACAAATGATCTAAAAATGATCCAAAACAATGACAGAAAAATGGCCCAAAATGGTCTGAAATGGGTCTCTAACAACTCCAAAATGGCTTCCAAAATGACCACCAAAATGGACCAAAAATGACGCAAAATAACATGAAAATGACTCAAAAATAGCCCAAAAATATTCCCAAAAGGCCCCATGAACGACCAAAAATGACCAAAAATCCCTCCATAAATGACCAAAAAGACGTAAAATTGACAAAAATGGTTCAAAATAGACCCAGCAAATAATTCCAAAATAACCCGAAATGACACAAAAAAGCTTAAAATAGCCCCAAAATGACCCAGAAATGGGCTCCAAAAATGACCCAAAAATATTCAAATGACCAAAACAGCCCAAAATGACCAAAAAATATCCCAAAAGATCAAGCCCATAAATGACCCAAAATGGCAACGATATGCCCCCGAATAGCGGTCTCAAATTACAAGAAATGGCCTGAAAATGAATCAGAAATGGCCCTGAAAATGAAGCCAAAAGACCCAAGAATGGGCCCAAAATGGCTCCGAAGGTGGCCCCAAAAATGAACCCCAAAGTGGCCCCAAAATAGTCCAAATTTGAAAAAAAAATGGCCCCATAAGTGGTCCAAAAATGACCCAAAAATTGGCCCAAAAGTGACCCAAAAATGGCCGCAAAAATGGCCGCAAAATTGACACAAAAATGGCCCCAGAAATGGTCCAAAATTAACCCAAAAATTGGCCCAAAAATGACCCCAAAATAGACCTTAACATTTATCCAAAATGACCCAAAAATGGCCGTAAAATGGTTACAAAACTGGCCATAAAATGACCAAAAATTCACCCCAAAAATGACTCTAAAATGGCCTCAAAATTGACCAAAAATGGCCCAAAACAACGACCAAAAATAGCCTCATATATGACCCAAAATGGCCCAAAAATAGCCCCAAAATGGCCTCAAAAATGACCCAAAAATGGCCCCCAATTGACCCAAAACTGGCCCTCAAAATGACCAAAAATGATCTCCAAAAAGGGCCCTAAATGTCTCTGAAAATGGCCCTAAAAATGGACTTAAAAATGACCCAAAAATAGGCCCAGAATAGCCCCAAAAATGGCTCCAAAATTACCCAAAAATAGCCCTAAAAATCACCCCAAAATGGCCCAAAAATAGTGCCCTAAATGACACAAAAATGGCCCTAAAATTACCCAAAAATGGCTCAAAAATGTCGGAAAGATAAAAACAAAAATGACCCAAAATGATCCCAAAATAGCACCATAAATGGCCCCAAAAATGGCCCCAAGAATGGCCCTAAAAATGACCTGTACCATTACAAATGATCTAAAATTTCTATAAATGACCCCAAACAAGGCTCGAAGAAATTCCCAAGAATGACTCAAAATGACCCAAAATGGCCCAAAATTAACGCAGTAATAGACCCTAAAAGGCCCTAAAAATAGCCCCTAAAAGGCCCCCAAAATGGTCCAAAAATAACCCAAAAATTGGCCCAAAATTGACCCAAAAATAGCCCCAAAATGGCCCTAAAAATGGCCCCAAAATGAGCCAAAATGGGCCGTATAATAACCCAAAATTCCGCCTATAAATCACTGAAAAATAGGCCCAAAATAGCCCAAAAAATGACCCAAAATCACCCCAAAATGGCCCATAAATCGCCCAAAAATGACTCAAAAATTGACCCAAATACGGGCCCAAAAGCTCTCCGAAAATCACCCAGAAATAGTCCTAAAACTAGACCCAAAAACGGCTCAAAAATGACCCAAAAAAGGCCCTAAAAGGGCCCCAAAATGGCCCAAAAATGACCCAAAATTGGCTGTAAAATGATGCAAAACATCCCCAATAAATGACCCAGAAATTGCACCAAAAATAGCCTTTAAAACAGCCCCAAAAAATGACCCAGAAATGGCTCAAAATGGCCCCAAAATTGACCTAAAAATGGCCCAAAACAATGATCCAAAAATGGCTCAAAAATGGCTCCAAAATAGCCCCTGAAATTGCCCAAAAAAGACCCAAAAATGACCACAAAAATGAAGCCCAAAATAGACCTGAACTAATAAAATGGCTGCCGTATACCCGATTACCGGGCGATGCGACGCATCCCTAATCCATTAAAATGGTCACCGCGAGTGCCCGGATTAACGCGCATGCGCACTATCCCAACTATCAAAATGGCCACCGAGTAATCTGGATGTACTGGCGATGCTAATTGGTCCCTAACTACCAAAATGGTCACCAGAGTGCTCCGGATAATTGGCGATGACTGGTCCTAACTACCAAAATGGCCGCCTATGTCTGATGTACTGCTGCGATGCGACTTGGTCCCTAACTACCAAAATGGGTCATCAAGAGTTCGATGTACCTCGCGATGACTGGTCCCCAACTACCAAATGCACGAGTACCGGATGTACTCGGCGCATGCGCAATTGGTCCCGAACTTCCAAAATGGCCGCCGCAGTGCCTGGATGTACACACAAATGTCCCCAAAAATGATGGAGAAATGGCCCCAAAAATGACCCAAAAAGGCACAGAAATGGCCCTAAAGATGACTCCAAAATAGCCCATAAAAGGCCCCAAAAACGACCCAAAAATTACTCAAAAATAGCCCCAAAGATGACCCAAAAATGACCCAGAAATGACCCAAAAAAGCCCCCAAAAGGCCACAAAAATGACCCAAAAATGACCTCAAAAATTCCCCCGTAAATGACCCAAAATGGCCCTGAAATGGCCACAAAAATGGCCCCGATAGTGGCGCAAAAAAGACCAAGAAATAGCCCAAAAATGGCCCAAAATGACCCAAAAATAAGCCCAAAATAGACTCAAAAAATGAATCAGAAATTGACCCAAATATGGGCCCTAAATGGCCCCGAAAATGGCCCAGAAATGACTCCAAAAATGACTCCATAAATGGACCCAAAAGTGACCCCAAAATAGCTTAAAATTTGCCAAAACATGCCCAAAAATTCATCCAAAAACACACCCAAAGATGACCCAAGAATGATCCAAAAATAGCCTAAAAATGACCAAAAAATAGCCCCCAAAAAAAACCCCAAAATGGCCCACAAATGATCTAAAAATGATCCAAAACAATGACAGAAAAATGGCCCAAAAATGGCCCAGAAATGGCCCCAAATGTCTCCAAAAATGGCCTAAAAAATGACCAAAAAATGGACCAAAAAATGACGCAAAAATAACATGAAATGACTCAAAAATAGCCCAAAAAATAGCCCCTAAAAGGCCCCATGAACGACCAAAAAATGACCAAAAAATCCCTCCATAAATGACCCAAAAATGACGTAAAAATTGGACAAAAAATGGCCCAAAAATAGACCCAAAATACCTCCAAAATAACCTGAAAATGACACAAAAAAGCTTAAAAATAGCCCCAAAAATGACCCAGAAATGGCCCAAAAATGACCCAAAAATAGCCCTAAAAATGACCAAAAAACAGCCCAAAAATGACCCAAAAAAATATCCCAAAAAAGACTCAAGAAGGGCCCATAAATGACCCAAAAAATGGCAACGATATGCCCCCGAATATGGCCCCAAAATTGGCCAAGAAATGGCCCCGAAAATGAATCAGAAATGGCCCCGAAAATGACCAAAAAAAGACCCAAGAATGGGCCCAAAATGGCTCCGAAGGTGGCCCCAAAAATGAACCCCAAAGTGGCCCCAAAATAGTCCAAAATTGACAAAAAAATGGCCCCATAAGTGGTCCAAAAATGACCCAAAAATTGGCCCAAAAGTGACCCAAAAATGGCCGCAAAAATGGCCGCAAAATTGACAAAAAAATGGACCCAGAAATGGTCCAAAAATAACCCAAAAATTGGCCCAAAAATGACCCCAAAATAGACCTTAACATTTATCCAAAAATGACCCAAAAATGGCCGTAAAATGGTTACAAAACTGGCCATAAAATGACCAAAAATTCACCCCAAAAATGACTCTAAAATGGCCTCAAAATTGACCAAAAATGGCCCAAAACAACGACCAAAAATAGCCTCATATATGACCCAAAATGGCCCAAAAATAGCCCCAAAATGGCCTCAAAAATGACCCAAAAATGGCCCCAAATTGACCCAAAACTGGCCTAAAAATGACCAAAAAATGACTCAAAAGTGGGCCCAAAATGGCTCTGAAAATGGCCCTAAAAATGGCCCTAAAAATGACCCAAAAATAGGCCCAGAATAGCCCCAAAAATGGCTCAAAAATTACCCAAAAATAGCCCTAAAAATCACCCCAAAATGGCCCAAAAATAGTGCCCTAAATGACACAAAAATGGCCCTCAAATTACCCAAAAATGGCTCAAAAATGACGGAAAGATAAACACAAAAATGACCCAAAATGATCCCAAAATAGCACCATAAATGGCCCCAAAAATGGCCCCAAGAATGGCCCTAAAAATGACTCAAAATTGGCCATAAAATGATCTAAAATTTCCCCTATAAATGACCCCAAACAAGGCTCGAAATAGCCCCAAGAAATGACCTAAAAATGACCCAAAATGGCCCAAAAATTGCCCAAAAAATAGACCCTAAAAGGCCCTAAAAATAGCCCCTAAAAGGCCCCCAAAATGGTCCAAAAATAACCCAAAAATTGGCCCAAAATTGACCCAAAAATAGCCCCAAAATGGCCCTAAAAATGGCCTCCAAAATGAGCCAAAATGGGCCGTAAAATAACCCAAAATTCCGCCTATAAATCACTGAAAAATAGGCCCAAAATAGCCCAAAAAATGACCCAAAAATCACCCCAAAATGGCCCATAAATCGCCCAAAAATGACTCAAAATTGACCCAAATACGGGCCCAAAAGCTCTCCGAAAATCACCCAGAAATAGTCCTAAAACTAGACCCAAAAACGGCTCAAAAATGACCCAAAAAAGGCCCTAAAAGGGCCCCAAAAATGGCCCAAAAATGACCCAAAATTGGCTGTAAAATGATGCAAAACATCCCCAATAAATGACCCAGAAATTGCACCAAAAATAGCCTTTAAAACAGCCCCAAAAAATGACCCAGAAATGGCTCAAAAATTGCCCCAAAATTGACCTAAAAATGGCCCAAAACAATGATCCAAAAATGGCTCAAAAATGGCTCCAAAATAGCCCCTGAAATTGCCCAAATAAGACCCAAAAATGACCCAAAATTAAGCCCAAAATAGACTCAAACTACCAAAATGGCCGCCGCAGTACCCGGATGTACTCGGCGCATGCGCACTTGGTCCCGAACTACCAAAATGGCCGCCGCAGTGCCCGGATGTACTCGGCGCATGCGAACTGGGTCCCGAACTACCAAAATGGCCGCCGCAGTGCCCGGATGTAACTCCGCGCATGCGGCGATTGTCCCGATACCAAAATTGGCCGCGCGCAGTGGCCCGGAATGTACTCGGCGCATGCGCACTTTGGTCCCGAACTACCAAAATGGCCGGCGCAGTACCCGGAATGTACTGCGGCGCAATGCCGCACCGTTGGTCCGACTACCAAAAATGGCCGCCGCAGGACACCGGAGTACTCCGCGCAATGCTCAGTAGGCACTGAAATTACCCAAAATGGCCGCCGCAGTAACCCGATGTTACTCTCCGCGGGCCATGCTCAGTAATCCCTGATTACCAAAATGGCCGCCCAGTACCCGATGTACTCGGCGCATGCGCAATGTCCCCGACTACCAAAATGGCCGCCGCAGTACCCGGATGTACTCCGCGCATGCTCAGTAATCCCTGAATTACCAAAATGGCCGCCGCAGTACCCGGATGTACTCGGCGCATGTGCAATTGGTCCCGAACTACCAAAATGGCCGCCGCAGTGCCCGGATGTACACACAAATGTCCCCAAAAATGATGGAGAAATGGCCCCCAAAATGACCAAAAAAGGCACAGAAATGGCCCTAAAGATGACTCAAAAATAGCCCATAAAAGGCCCCAAAAACGACCCAAAAATTACTCAAAAATAGCCCCAAAGATGACCCAAAAAAGACCCAGAAATGACCCAAAAAAGCCCCCAAAAGGCCACAAAAATGACCCAAAAATGACCTCAAAAATTCCCCCGTAAATGACCCAAAAATGGCCCTGAAATGGCCACAAAAATGGCCCCGATAGTGGCGCAAAAAAGACCAAGAAATAGCCCAAAAATGGCCCAAAAATGACCCAAAAATAAGCCCAAAATAGACTCAAAAAATGAATCAGAAATTGACCCAAATATGGGCCCTAAATGGCCCCGAAAATGGCCCAGAAATGACTCCAAAAATGACTCCATAAATGGACCCAAAAGTGACCCCAAAATAGCTTAAAAATTGCCAAAACATGCCCAAAAATTCATCCAAAAACACACCCAAAGATGACCCAAGAATGATCCAAAAATAGCCTAAAAATGACCAAAAAATAGCCCCCAAAAAAACCCCAAAAATGGCCCACAAATGATCTAAAAATGATCCAAAACAATGACAGAAAAATGGCCCAAAAATGGCCCAGAAATGGCCCCAAATGTCTCCTAAAATGGCCTAAAAAATGACCAAAAAATGGACCAAAAAATGACGCAAAAATAACATGAAAATGACTCAAAAATAGCCCAAAAAATAGCCCCTAAAAGGCCCCATGAACGACCAAAAAATGACCAAAAAATCCCTCCATAAATGACCCAAAAATGACGTAAAAATTGGACAAAAAATGGCCAAAAAATAGACCCAAAATACCTCCAAAAATAACCTGAAAATGACACAAAAAAGCTTAAAAATAGCCCCAAAAATGACCCAGAAATGGCCCAAAAATGACCCAAAAATAGCCCTAAAAATGACCAAAAAACAGCCCAAAAATGACCAAAAAAATATCCCAAAAAAGACTCAAGAAGGGCCCATAAATGACCCAAAAAATGGCAACGATATGCCCCCGAATATGGCCCCAAAATTGGCCAAGAAATGGCCCCGAAAATGAATCAGAAATGGCCCCGAAAATGACCAAAAAAAGACCCAAGAATGGGCCCAAAATGGCTCCGAAGGTGGCCCAAAATGAACCCCAAAGTGGCCCCAAAATAGTCCAAAATTGACAAAAAATGGCCCCATAAGTGGTCCAAAAATGACCCAAAAATTGGCCCAAAAATGACCCAAAATAGACCTTAACATTTATCCAAAAATGACCCAAAAATGGCCGTAAAATGGTTACAAAACTGGCCATAAAATGACCAAAAATTCACCCCAAAAATGACTCTAAAATGGCCTCAAAATTGACCAAAAATGGCCCAAAACAACGACCAAAAATAGCCTCATATATGACCCAAAATGGCCCAAAAATAGCCCCAAAATGGCCTCAAAAATGACCCAAAAATGGCCCCAAATTGACCCAAAACTGGCCCTAAAAATGACCAAAAATGACTCAAAAGTGGGCCCAAAATGGCTCTGAAAATGGCCCTAAAAATGGCCTTAAAAATGACTCAAAAATAGGCCCAGAATAGCCCCAAAAATGGCTCAAAAATTACCCAAAAATAGCCCTAAAAATCACCCCAAAATGGCCCAAAAATAGTGCCCTAAATGACACAAAAATGGCCCTAAAATTACCCAAAAATGGCTCAAAAATGACGGAAAGATAAACACAAAAATGACCCAAAATGATCCCAAAATAGCACCATAAATGGCCCCAAAAATGGCCCCAAGAATGGCCCTAAAAATGACTCAAAATTGGCCATAAAATGATCTAAAATTTCCCCTATAAATGACCCCAAACAAGGCTCGAAATAGCCCCAAGAAATGACCTAAAAATGACCCAAAATGGCCCAAAAATTGCCCAAAAAATAGACCCTAAAAGGCCCTAAAAATAGCCCCTAAAAGGCCCCCAAAATGGTCCAAAAATAACCCAAAAATTGGCCCAAAATTGACCCCAAAATAGCCCCAAAATGGCCCTAAAAATGGCCTCCAAAATGAGCCAAAATGGGCCGTAAAATAACCCAAAATTCCGCCTATAAATCACTGAAAAATAGGCCCAAAATAGCCCAAAAAATGACCCAAAAATCACCCCAAAATGGCCCATAAATCGCCCAAAAATGACTCAAAAATTGACCCAAATACGGGCCCAAAAGCTCTCCGAAAATCACCCAGAAATAGTCCTAAAACTAGACCCAAAAACGGCTCAAAAATGACCCAAAAAAGGCCCTAAAAGGGCCCCAAAAATGGCCCAAAAATGACCCAAAATTGGCTGTAAAATGATGCAAAACATCCCCAATAAATGACCCAGAAATTGCACCAAAAATAGCCTTTAAAACAGCCCCAAAAAAATGACCAAGAAATGGCTCAAAAATGGCCCCAAAATTGACCTAAAAATGGCCCAAAACAATGATCCAAAAATGGCTCAAAAATGGCTCCAAAATAGCCCCTGAAATTGCCCAAAAAAGACCAAAAAATGACCCAAAATTAATCCCAAAATAGACTCGAACTACCAAAATGGCCGCCGCAGTACCCGGATGTACTCATGCGCACTTGGTCCCGAACAACCAAAATGGCCGCCGCAGTGCCCGGATGTACTCCGCACATGCTCAGTAATCCCTGAACTACCAGAATGGCCGCCGCAGTACCCGGATGTACTCGCGGCATAGTGGCAATTGTCGCCGAACTACAAAATGGCCGCCGCAGTGCCGGATGTACACAACAAATGTTTTTCCCAAAAATGATGAGAAATGGCCCCAAAATGACCAAAAAGGCACAGAGAATGGGCCCAAAGATGACTCAAAAATACCATAAAAGGCCCAAAACACGACCAAAAAATTACTCAAAAATAGCCCCAAAGATGACCCAAAAATGACCCAGAAATGACCCAAAAAAGCCCCCAAAAGGCCACAAAAATGACCCAAAAATGACCTCAAAAATCCCCCGTAAATGACCCAAAAATGGCCCTGAAATGGCCACAAAAATGGCCCCGATAGTGGCGCAAAAAAGACCAAGAAATAGCCCAAAAATGGCCCAAAAATGACCCAAAAATAAGCCCAAAATAGACTCAAAAAATGAATCAGAAATTGACCCAAATATGGGCCCTAAATGGCCCCGAAAATGGCCCAGAAATGACTCCAAAAATGACTCCATAAATGGACCCAAAAGTGACCCCAAAATAGCTTAAAAATTGCCAAAACATGCCCAAAAATTCATCCAAAAACACACCCAAAGATGACCCAAGAATGATCCAAAAATAGCCTAAAAATGACCAAAAAATAGCCCCCAAAAAAACCCCAAAAATGGCCCACAAATGATCTAAAAATGATCCAAAACAATGACAGAAAAATGGCCCAAAAATGGCCCAGAAATGGCCCCAAATGTCTCCAAAAATGGCCTAAAAAATGACCAAAAAATGGACCAAAAAATGACGCAAAAATAACATGAAAATGACTCAAAAATAGCCCAAAAAATAGCCCCTAAAAGGCCCCATGAACGACCAAAAAATGACCAAAAAATCCCTCCATAAATGACCCAAAAATGACGTAAAAATTGGACAAAAAATGGCCCAAAAATAGACCCAAAATACCTCCAAAAATAACCTGAAAATGACACAAAAAAGCTTAAAAATAGCCCCAAAAATGACCCAGAAATGGCCCAAAAATGACCCAAAAATAGCCCTAAAAATGACCAAAAAACAGCCCAAAAATGACCAAAAAAATATCCCAAAAAAGACTCAAGAAGGGCCCATAAATGACCCAAAAAATGGCAACGATATGCCCCCGAATATGGCCCCAAAATTGGCCAAGAAATGGCCCCGAAAATGAATCAGAAATGGCCCCGAAAATGACCAAAAAAAGACCCAAGAATGGGCCCAAAATGGCTCCGAAGGTGGCCCCAAAAATGAACCCCAAAGTGGCCCCAAAATAGTCCAAAATTGACAAAAAAATGGCCCCATAAGTGGTCCAAAAATGACCCAAAAATTGGCCCAAAAGTGACCCAAAAATGGCCGCAAAAATGGCCGCAAAATTGACAAAAAAATGGCCCCAGAAATGGTCCAAAAATAACCCAAAAATTGGCCCAAAAATGACCCCAAAATAGACCTTAACATTTATCCAAAAATGACCCAAAATGGCCGTAAAATGGTTACAAAACTGGCCATAAAATGACCAAAAATTCACCCCAAAAATGACTCTAAAATGGCCTCAAAATTGACCAAAAATGGCCCAAAACAACGACCAAAAATAGCCTCATATATGACCCAAAATGGCCCAAAAATAGCCCCAAAATGGCCTCAAAAATGACCCAAAAATGGCCCCAAATTGACCCAAAACTGGCCCTAAAAATGACCAAAAAATGACTCAAAAGTGGGCCCAAAATGGCTCTGAAAATGGCCCTAAAAATGGCCTTAAAAATGACCCAAAAATAGGCCCAGAATAGCCCCAAAAATGGCTCAAAAATTACCCAAAAATAGCCCTAAAAATCACCCCAAAATGGCCCAAAAATAGTGCCCTAAATGACACAAAAATGGCCCTAAAATTACCCAAAAATGGCTCAAAAATGACGGAAAGATAAACACAAAAATGACCCAAAATGATCCCAAAATAGCACCATAAATGGCCCCAAAAATGGCCCCAAGAATGGACCTAAAAATGACTCAAAATTGGCCATAAAATGATCTAAAATTTCCCCTATAAATGACCCCAAACAAGGCTCGAAATAGCCCAAAGAAATGACCTAAAAATGACCCAAAATGGCCCAAAAATTGCCCAAAAAATAGACCCTAAAAGGCCCTAAAAATAGCCCCTAAAAGGCCCCCAAAATGGTCCAAAAATAACCCAAAAATTGGCCCAAAATTGACCCAAAAATAGCCCCAAAATGGCCCTAAAAATGGCCTCCAAAATGAGCCAAAATGGGCCGTAAAATAACCCAAAATTCCGCCTATAAATCACTGAAAAATAGGCCCAAAATAGCCCAAAAAATGACCCAAAAATCACCCCAAAATGGCCCATAAATCGCCCAAAAATGACTCAAAAATTGACCCAAATACGGGCCCAAAAGCTCTCCGAAAATCACCCAGAAATAGTCCTAAAACTAGACCCAAAAACGGCTCAAAAATGACCCAAAAAAGGCCCTAAAAGGGCCCCAAAAATGGCCCAAAAATGACCCAAAATTGGCTGTAAAATGATGCAAAACATCCCCAATAAATGACCCAGAAATTGCACCAAAAATAGCCTTTAAAACAGCCCCAAAAAATGACCCAGAAATGGCTCAAAAATGGCCCCAAAATTGACCTAAAAATGGCCCAAAACAATGATCCAAAAATGGCTCAAAAATGGCTCCAAAATAGCCCCTGAAATTGCCCAAAAAAGACCCAAAAATGACCCAAAATTAAGCCCAAAATAGACTCGAACTACCAAAATGGCCGCCGCAGTACCGGAAGTATGCGGCGCATGCGCACTTGTCCAAACTCCAAAATGGCCGCGCAGTGCCCGGTATGTACTCCGCGCATGCGCACTTGGTCCGAACTACCAAAATGGCCGCCGCAGTGCCGTTGATGTAGCTCGCGCATGCGCACATTGGTCCCGAACTACCAAAATGGCCGCCCAGTACCGGATGTACTCGCGCAATGCGCATATAATGTCCGACTATCAAAATGGCCGCCGCAGTGCCCGGATGTACTCGGCGCATGCGCACTTGGTCCCGAACTAGTAAAATGGCGGCCGCAGTGCCTGGATGTACTCGGCGCATGCGCACTTGGTCCCGAACTACCAAAATGGCCGCCGCAGTACCCGGATGTACTCGGCGCATGGGCAATTGGTCCCGAACGACCAAAATGGCCGCCGCAGTGCCCGGATGTACTCGGCGCATGCGCAATTGGTCCCGAACTACCAAAATGGCCGCCGCAGTGCCCGGTGTACTCGGCGCATGCGCACTTGGTCCCGAACTACCAAAATGGCCGCCGCAGTGCCCGGATGCACTCAGCGCATGCGCACTTGGTCCCGAACTACCAAAATGGCCGCCGCAGTGCCCGGATGTACTCCGCGCATGGGCAATTGGTCCCGAACTACCAAAATGGCCGCCGAAGTGCCCGGATGTACTCCGCGCATGCGCACTTTGTCCCGAACTACAAAAATGGCCGCCACAGTACCCGGATGTACACACAAATGTCCCAAAAATTGATGGATAAATGGCCCCAAAAATGACCCAAAAAGGCACAGAAATGGCCCTAAAGATGACTCAAAAATAGCCCATAAAAGGCCCCAAAAACGACCCAAAAATTACTCAAAAATAGCCGCAAAGATGACCCAAAAATGACCCAGAAATGACCCAAAAAAGCCCCCAAAGGGCCACAAAAATGACCCAAAAATGACCTCAAAAATTCCCCCGTAAATGACCCAAAAATGGCCCTGAAATGGCCACAAAAATGGCCCCGATAGTGGCGCAAAAAAGACCAAGAAATAGCCCAAAAATGGCCCAAAATGACCAAAAAATAAGCCCAAAATAGACTCAAAAAATGAATCAGAAATTGACCCAAATATGGGCCCTAAATGGCCCCGAAAATGGCCCAGAAATGACTCCAAAAATGACTCCATAAATGGACCCAAAAGTGACCCCAAAATAGCTTAAAAATTGCCAAAACATGCCCAAAAATTCATCCAAAAACACACCCAAATATGACCAAAGAATGATCCAAAAATAGCCTAAAAATGACCAAAAAATAGCCCCCAAAAAAACCCCAAAAATGGCCCACAAATGATCTAAAAATGATCCAAAACAATGACAGAAAAATGGCCCAAAAATGGCCAGAAATGGCCCCAAATGTCTCCAAAAATGGCCTAAAAAATGACCAAAAAATGGACCAAAAAATGACGCAAAAATAACATGAAAATGACTCAAAAATAGCCCAAAAAATAGCCCCTAAAAGGCCCCATGAACGACCAAAAATGACCAAAAAATCCCTCCATAAATGACCCAAAAATGACGTAAAAATTGGACAAAAAAATGGCCCAAAAATAGACCCAAAATACCTCCAAAAATAACCTGAAAATGACACAAAAAAGCTTAAAAATAGCCCCAAAAATGACCCAGAAATGGCCCAAAAATGACCCAAAAATAGCCCTAAAAATGACCAAAAAACAGCCCAAAAATGAACAAAAAAATATCCAAAAAAAGACTCAAGAAGGGCCCATAAATGACCCAAAAAATGGCAACGATATGCCCCCGAATATGGCCCCAAAATTGGCCAAGAATTGGCCCCGAAAATGAATCAGAAATGGCCCCGAAAATGACCAAAAAAAGACCCAAGAATGGGCCCAAAATGGCTCCGAAGGTGGCCCCAAAAATGAACCCCAAAGTGGCCCCAAAATAGTCCAAAATTGACAAAAAAATGGCCCCATAAGTGGTCAAAAAATGACCCAAAAATTGGCCCAAAAGTGACCCAAAAATGGCCGCAAAAATGGCCGCAAAATTGACAAAAAAATGGCCCCAGAAATGGTCCAAAAATAACCCAAAAATTGGCCCAAAAATGACCCCAAAATAGACATTAACATTTATCCAAAAATTACCCAAAAATGGCCGTAAAATGGTTACAAAACTGGCCATAAAATGACCAAAAATTCACCCCAAAAATGACTCTAAAATGGCCTCAAAATTGACCAAAAATGGCCCAAAACAACGACCAAAAATAGCCTCATATATGACCCAAAATGGCCAAAAAATAGCCCCAAAATGGCCTCAAAAATGACCCAAAAATGGCCCCAAATTGACCCAAAACTGGCCCTAAAAATGACCAAAAAATGACTCAAAAGTGGGCCCAAAATGGCTCTGAAATTGGCCCTAAAAATGGCCTTAAAAATGACCCAAAAATAGGCCCAGAATAGCCCCAAAAATGGCGCAAAAATTACCCAAAAAAATAGGCCCTAAAAAATCACCCCAAAAATGCCAAAAAAAATAGTGGCCCTTAAATGGACACCAAAAAAATGGCCCTAAAAATTACCCAAAAATGGCTCAAAAATGACGGAAAGATAAACACAAAAATGACCCAAAATGATCCCAAAATAGCACCATAAATGGCCCCAAAAATGGCCCCAAGAATGGCCCTAAAAATGACTCAAAATTGGCCATAAAATGATCTAAAATTTCCCCTATAAATGACCCCAAACAAGGCTCGGAATAGCCCCAAGAAATGACCTAAAAATGACCCAAAATGGCCCAAAAATTGCCCAAAAAATAGACCCTAAAAGGCCCTAAAAATAGCCCCTAAAAGGCCCCCAAAATGGTCCAAAAATAACCCAAAATTTGGCCCAAAATTGACCCAAAAATAGCCCCAAAATGGCCCTAAAAATTGCCTCCAAAATGAGCCAAAATGGGCCGTAAAATAACCCAAAATTCCGCCTATAAATCACTGAAAAATAGGCCCAAAATAGCCCAAAAAATGACCCAAAAATCACCCCAAAATGGCCCATAAATCGCCAAAAAATGACTCAAAAATTGACCCAAATACGGGCCCAAAAGCTCTCCGAAAATCACCCAGAAATAGTCCTAAAAACTAGACCCAAAAACGGCTCAAAAATGACCCAAAAAAGGCCCTAAAAGGGCCCCAAAAATGGCCCAAAAATGACC